>JAXQQM020079085.1:0-162906 GCA_034641835.2 Pinus albicaulis
TTGTTGAGATTGCAACAAGTGAGGAGCTTAGTGGAAGAAGTCGCCTTCACTAAGTGGGCCCGCAGGCTATTTTAGGTGTATGTCTATTTTTAGACATGTCGATCATATTCTATGAGTTGCAGGATGCTATTTGTGGATGGTTGGTCAAGTTGGAAAAATATATGGACTTCTATTTTTATACATATTGGGCGGAATCTATTTTTAGATTGCTAGTCTAAAAATAGATATGTCGAATATTATTAGCTCTTAATAATATTTGGACTATAAACATTATCTTATTCTCTTGGAGCACTTCAGTTAAGTGCACAGATGTGGCACAAGATATGACAGAAGGAATTATGCTATTCCTGAGGATTTAGTGGAGCTATTGCATGGAGGACTTCAGTTAGAACTCATGTGACAGAGTTTGGTGGAGTTGTAGAAGTAGTTGGTGGAGTTGTGTTCAGTTTAACTCAGTTAGACACAGTTGAGCTAGTTGTATCTAGTCTAACTGATTGATACACTAGTGTGAGTGGTGTGAATTAATTAATAATTAATTCACTAAATATTAACTCATAAATCAACTAAAGAATACATCGATTTATTATGATGTATAGACGATTTGATGAGACCAGTGGAGAGGTAGGTGAAAGAGCAAGTGTGACTATCAGTTGTGAATATACTGGTGCGTGAGATTTGCACACACATTGATGGAGATGCCAATGAGGATTGCACAAGACATACTAGTGGGATTCGAACCTGGATCTTAGCAATTATCCATATTGGATTGCGCATTAGAGGTAGGCTAACAGGTGGAGCAGATTGAAGCATGTGTTTTGCTAGATGTGAGCTTGTGTAGTGTGTAACAATTGGAGATTGGACTGAGAGCTTGTGAGGAGTTTGTACTAAGATTGTTACATGTTCTCTATCATTATAATATACAGATAGTTGGGGGTTTTCAGCTTTAAGCTTTCCCATAAATCCTGTGTTTATATGTGTGATTGTTTATGGTTTTAGTGTGCACATGCGATTGTTTAATTTCTGCAAATTGATGATCAATGGTAGAAGAGATTATGCATTATGCATGAAGCTCAAATAGTGTGTAATCGGGATAATCTCGGTGAATAAGTGATCTGTTATTCAAATTTCTACATGGTATCGGAGCGATATTGATCATTGGAGCAATTGCACGAACATTGAAACGGTTTAATTTTGTCTTTGAGTGGAATTAAGATTTGCGGGTAGTGTTTTCTTGGTCTTAAAGTTGAGATGTCTGCTAATATATTGCGATTTCAAGGCTACGATGAGGCGGCTCAAATTATATTGCATGGAAGGACGGGATGGAGGCGGTTTAAATGACAATGGGTTGAAGGAGTTCATAGATCTTTGAAGTCACAAAGCCTACTTCTAGCGATATTCATAGTAATTGAGGCTTGGCAAAGAAAACTGACAAAGTGTCGAAGGATTACGTTGGAGGGCGTGAAGGATCACATAGTGTCCGGCCTGCATGGTAAGGCTTCTCCATTCTTGATGTGGAAAGCCTTGACAGATTTATTCCAAAGCAAGAGCGACCCGAGGAAGTTGGCGCTCAAGGATAAACTCAGAAACATAAAGATGGAGAAAGGCGACAGTATGCCCAAGTACCTCACGAAGTTCATCCAATGCAGGGATGAGCTGGGAAGTGTGGGGGTGATTGTAGATGATGAGGACTTGGTGAGCTTGGCTCTCCTTGGGCTTCCGAAGAGTTGGCATTCCTATCAGGACTCTGTCAATGGTCGGGAGAAATTTCCAGGATGGGAGCGACTTTGGTCGGATCTTGTGCAAGAGGAGATAAGGCAGAGTACCAGGGACGGATCGTCATCAAAGAAATCTGATGAAGAGAATTGTGCTTTGGCTGCCAAAGCAAAGAAGGGGAAGAGCAATAAAGCTTCTCATTCCGGTGCGAAAGGCAAGAAGCAGGACATGTCCAAGGTGAAGTGCTTTCACTGTCACCAACATGGACATTATGCCACAAATTATCTGCAGAAGAAGAAAAATAAGCAGGCTGCTGGATTTACAGCTGGAGAAGCCTTAGCCTCATAGTTTGAGCTATATTTTTCACTGATCGCATGCTTGGTCTCAAGTGTGATGGGTTCAGTGTGGTTTCTGGAGAGTGGTGTGTCTTTTCACATGATAGGAGATCGAGATTTGTTTACTGATCTGGATGAGAAAGATCTTGGAGTGCACATCGAGATGGGAAATGATGGTAGATATAGTTCGACCGGTATCGGTACCATTTCCTTTGAGAGGGAGTCTAGTAAACCCTTCGTATTGAAGGAAGTGATGCATGTTCCAGGATTGAAGAAGAATCTTATCTCTGTGGTGATGTTAGAAGACAAGGGATATGATGTTGTCTTTAGCGAGGGAAAGGCTTTCCTGCGCAGTAAGGCAACTGGTGAGACCCAAAGGATAGGGGTTCGAGTTAAGAACCTTTATCAATTGCAGGTAGATGGCTGCGCAGCAATGGCAGGAAAGGCAGAAAGAGTGGTGAGCCGAGATGATGGCGAGTTGTGGCACCGGAGATTGGGCCACCTTCACCATGGAGCTTTGAAGATAATGCAACAGATTTCTACTGGCCTTCCTAAAGGCACTCTTGCACAGTCAGATCAGTGCAAGGGGTGTACCTTGGGAAAATTTGTGAAAGCCACCCTTCATGAGAAGGATAGTCGCGCCACGACGATCCTTGAGAGAATTCACACAGACGTGTGTGGACCTTTCTCAATAGCTTCGACAGCAAAGCACAGGTATTATGTGATCTTTGTTGATGATTTTTCTCGTAAGTGTTGGATCTTATTCATGCAGAAGAAGAGCGAGACATACTCAAAGTTCTGTGAGTTCAAGGCACTGGTGGAGAAAGAATCAGGGAAGCAGGTGAAGGCTCTTAGGAGCGACAATGGTGATGAATTCATCTCTGGCGAATTCAAGGACTTTTGCAGCGCAGAAGGAATTCGAAGAGAGATCATAGCACCTCATAACCCACAACAGAACGGGGTTGCTAAGTGGAATAACAGAACGATCATGGGTGCTGCACAGGCGATGTTGCATGATCAGGGCCTACCCATTCAGTTGTGGGCAGAGACATGCAATACTGCAGTATATGTGCAGAACCATTGTCCTCACAAAATACTTGGCATGAGTACACCCGAGGAGGCATTTTCTGGTAAGAAGCCTGATATTTCCCATTTGAGGATTTTTGGTTCACCTGTTTACATTCATGTGACGAAGGATGCCAGGAAGAATCTGGAGCCGACTGTGGAGGTTGGGATATTTTTTGGGTACACTGATACGCCCCACAACTATCGTGTGTATTTTCCAGACAGTCGCAAGACTATTGTGCGATGGGATATCAAATTTCAGGAGGAGAAAGCCATGAAGTGTTCGCTTGAGAGGGAGCCACACTTGCATGCAGAGGAGGAGCTATTAGTTCCTAAGGATGAGCCTCAGGATGTGGATCAGCCACAAGAGGAGGTTCATGGATTGGAAGAGACCACTCATGTAGCGCCAACCATCAGAGGGTGGAAGCGAACTACAGAAGCTGAGCGACTGGCTCAAGATGCAGAGAAGGATGTAGGACCACCTACAGCATAGCGCAGATAGAGACAGTCACCTGACCGGTATACTGGATACATGGCTCTTATGAGCAAGTGTATCGTGACAGATCCATCCTCTTTCGAGGAAGCTGTGGAGGACCCTGCAGGGGTAGATGCCATGGTGGAAGAGTATGATTTGATTGTTAGAAATAGTGCATGGGAGATTGTCCCAAGGCTGGAAGAGAAATCAGTGGTGGGTTTGAGATGGATCTACAAAGTGAAGCAGGCAGCTGACGAGAGTGTGGAGAAGTACAAGGCAAAATTTGTTGCCTGAGGCTTTTCACAGATAGAGGGGATGGATTATGAGGAGACCTTTTCACCTGTCGCAAGGTATTCTTCCATACGGACGATCCTAGCTCTCTAAGTGCAGATCGGGTGGCACATTCATCAGATGGATGTGAAGACTGCGTTCCTCAACGGAGTCATTGAGGAGGAGGTGTACATAGAGCAGCCCAAAGGTTTCGAGATCTTCAGCAGCGAGTTGCATGTGTGCAGGCTCAAGAGAGCGTTGTATGGGTTGAAACAAGCACCTCGTGCTTGGTACACATGGATAGACAGTTATTTCACCGGACTTGGATTCTCCAAGAGTTAGGCAGATCCGAACCTATACCAGATTGTGGTGGAGGGTAAGTTGCTGATCATTGTACTTTATGTAGATGATTTGATTTTGACAAGTGATGAGCTGTTGATACTCTCATGCAAGGAGGATCTTGCAAAAGAGTTTGAGATGAAGGACTTGGGCCTCCTTCATTATTTCCTGGGATTGGAAATTTGGCAGCGCAGTGATGGACTGTTTGTTTCTCAGGGTAAGTATGCCCGGGAGATACTGGAGAAGTTCAACATGCATAGCTGCAAGCCTGTTGATACTCCTCTTCCTGGTGGATGGAGGAAGGAGGATGCTACTTCAGCGGAGGTAGTGGATGCCACTGTTTATCGATAGTTGGTGGGGTCGCTTATGTATCTGGTCAATACACGACCCGATATATGCTATGTAGTTAACCAGCTTTCACAAGCTATGGTTAAGCCTACCAAGCTCTTCTGGAAGGCGGGCAAGCATGTATTGCGTTATCTCAAAGGCACATCGGGATATGGATTGTGGTACAGACAGGAGGATGAGGTGAGGCTATGTGGCTTCACGGATGCAGATTGGGCAGGGAGCCCAACGGACAGAAAGAGCACATCTGGAGGGATTTTCAGTATTGGGTCGACAACAGTTTCTTGGTACAGCAGGAAGCAGAGATCCATGGCACTCAGTTCAGCAGAGGCCGAGTATATGGCAGCGAGTTTGGCTGCATGCGAGGCTATATGGATGAGGAAGATCCTGGTTGGGTTGTTCGGTTCACACTTAGAGCCTATTGTGATTTATTGTGATAATCAGAGTTGCATCAAACTCTCGGTTAATCCAATATTTCATGATAGATCTAAACACATTGACATCCGGTATCATCATATCAGAGATTGTGTGCAGCGGAAGATCATGTTACTTTCATACATTCCCACGGAGGATCAGGATGCTGATATCTTGACGAAGGCGCTCACCAGGAGCAAATTCAAATACCACAGGGGCAGGATAGGGGTTGCAGATAATCCTTATCTTGTTGAGAGGGAGTGTTGAGATTGCAACAAGATGATGAGCTTAGTGAAAAGAGTCGCCTTCACTAAGTAGGCCCGCAGGCTATTTTTGGCGCAAAGTCTATTTTTAGACTATGTCTATTTTTAGACATATGGATCATGTTCTATGAGTTGCAGGATGCTATTTGTGGATGGTTGGTCAAGTCGGAAAAAATAGATGGACTTCTATTTTTAGACATACTGGGCGGAATCTATTTTTAGATTGCCGGTCTAAAAATAGATATGTCGAATATTATTAGCTCTTAATAATATTTGGACTCTAAACATTATCTTATCCTCTTGGAGCACTTCAGTTTGATGCCTGGATGTGGCACATGCAGCTGACAGAAGGAATTACACTATTCCTAGGGTTTAGTGGAGCTATTGCATGGTTGACTTCAGTTAGAACTCATGTGACAGAGTTTGGTGGAGTTGATGAGTCAGTTAATGGAGTTGTGTTCAGTTTAACTTAGTTGAGCTAGTTGTATCTAGTCTAATTGATTGATACAATTAGTGAGAGTGGTGTGAATTAATTATTAATTAATTCACTAATTATTAACTCATAAATCAACTAAAGAATACATCAGTTAACTGCAATGCATGGACAGTTTCAGTGGAGACCAGTGGAGAGGTAGGTGAAAGAGCAGTGTGACTATCAGTTGTGACTATACTGGTGCATGAGATTTGGACACACATTGATGGAGATGCCAATGAGGATTGTGCAGTGTGTGCTAGTGGGATTCAAACTTGGATCAAGCCATTCTTCAGGTTGGATTGCGCAGTAGAGGTAGGCTAACAGGTGGAGCAGATTGGAGCATGTGTTTTGCTAGATCTGAGCTTGTGTAGTGTGTAACAATTGGAGATTGCACTGAGAGCTTGTGAGGAGTTTGTACAATTATTGTTACATGATATCTATCATTATAATATACAGATATTTGGGGGTTTTCAGCTTTAATCTTTCCCATAAATATTGTGTTCATATGTGTGATTTTTTATGGTTTTAATGTGCACATGCGATTGTTTATATTTCCGCAAATTAATGATCAATGGTAGAAGAGGTTATGTATTATGAATGAAGCTAAAATAGTGTGTGATCAGGATAATCTCGGTGAATAATTTAACAGTTATTCAAATTTCTACACATCTCTGTCTGCTCTATCACCTATCCATATTATCTATTCTTTCTTATCGATTGAACAAATGCAATTAAAAGAATGGAACCCCTTTTCCTCCTAGCAACTTGGTTATAACACATCTCGATAGCCTACTAGTGGTTAGGTTTTATTATCTCAAATATTAATGAGAGTTACAATATAGAATCTTCTAGAGTATTATACATCATAATCACATGGCTAGCCCCTTTTTCATGAATAATGGGGGTTGGTGTGGTATCCTCTCAAATTATGGTGGTGAAAACAAGAAGGTCAAATTATGAGCAACGTAACTTTCACATATGGACTTCAGTTAACGTAATTCTTGTGTTTTTGGAAAGGTATGTGTGTGTAGAACAATAAAAACAGGTTTGAGGCTGAAGCAACAAAGTTTTACCCCGCAAAAAACAATTTTTTATGCCTCAAAAATCTCACGGAAGGTTTCAGACCTTGTTTTGCCAAACAGGGCCCTATTGGTAAAAATGGTGAGCTAAGCACTCCACTTTTTCCACTCTAAATGAATAAATATGGATGAAAATAAATATAGTGATCCAATCAGGATCGCTAGTAGAATCCATTGTATGATTATGTATGCCTCTACTAATATGCCTTTGATTTTGTTCTATCTTTTGTAAGAGTGATTGTGTATGGATATTGCTATGTAGTAGCTAGCTACACACTTTCACTTCATCTTAAACTATTGCATATCCTGAAGTTTACAATCCCCTATGGCCTTGATTAATTTTTTAGGTCAAATAATACTTGCGAGTCTCTTCTCCTATCACCATCCCCCTACAACAAAAAAGGCTAGTCTAGAGTAACATCAATGGCTCACTAATAAATGCATGATAGGTAGTGGGAGGAGTTTAATTAAATATCGAATAACAAGTAAATGGTCCATTGTTAATGTGAATTTTATTTTCTCTTACCCACCTCATTCATTTAGGAAACCCACTCATGATTGTGAAGTGAGACGAGGAACATAACTATTAAATTAGGTCATTTAATTTAAATGATTTAATTTGGTTAGGGATCATAAATAATTAATCTACCCCTATAACGTGAAGCACATGCACTCAATAATCCTATTCATAATGGATTTAGAGAAAACATTTATGTTATAAAATCACCTTATGCATGTTAAAAATAATTAATTTATACCATAGGCGATGTTGGAAAGACTCAATTCAAAGGAGATATAGACCATTGAGAAAAAATTATGACTCCTTCATTCCTTTGAATACATAGTGAGCTACCCAAATTCAGGTGTACATGGTTTCATAGAAACATATAGATAGTGCATGCCCACATCTCCCTTGGGTAGGTAAATAAAAATCCTTTGAGGAGACATGGAATTAGGTACATCAATCCATTGAAATAAGAGACATGACTCAACCAAACTACACCTTAGAGACATTGAAGTGAGTTCCCCTATCCAACAAGTGTAGAAAGCCCTTATAGCACGAGACATATTAAGGAGATATTGGAGTAGAATGTAGCCAATTCCATCAAGGACATCCATGCTACAAGTAGGAAA
The DNA here is from genome assembly GCA_034641835.2 of Pinus albicaulis. Classification (NCBI taxonomy): domain Eukaryota; kingdom Viridiplantae; phylum Streptophyta; class Pinopsida; order Pinales; family Pinaceae; genus Pinus; species Pinus albicaulis. The sequence goes on from JAXQQM020079085.1 coordinate 7,908, forward strand.
TACCTATCATAGTAAAATATGTTGATTAATAGGCTCACTGAGTACATTAACAATCTTAAACAAAGAATCAGGATTACAAGTGTATTTCATTTTCAATATAGGGATTTTATATTTGTGAAGTGTTTGCAAAAAATATCTTAGTACGAATAACTTTATTTAAAAAAAAACATTTACTTTTTATTCCTAATATAACATGAAATCGAATTCCAGTTATAATAAATTGAGTATTGAAGTAACTACAACAATGTTAAGTCCCTATAATACTAGTGTATTCCCTTATTGTTATTGTTTTTTTTCTAAGTTAGACTAAATTCTATTAATGTAACATAATGTACAAGGAGAGACTGGCCTCTAGAATTGCTAAACTAGCCAATTCCAGATGCATTATATGTCAAAAAATCAAAATAGTGACTGCCCCAGGTGGGGAAACCAGTCATACTGCAGCTGCCCACACAAGGGAAACTAGCTTCATACAAAAAACAGTTGAGTATTGTGAAAGTATTCAGGAGAGACATAGAGACCTAGAAAATTAACATAACTATAAAAAAAGACCTGTTCAAGCTAGGTTTCATTATGCTGAGGCAGTAGTTCCTCCACAATGAGGCACCTATAATCATCGGGGGAGTCATCTGCATGCTTCATTTGTTGAGTCATTGGTTCTGGAGTTATAGTGATGCGAACAGTGCATGCACTTCCCTTACGGCCCTCTTTGCCAAACCAATCTGAGCTGTCACTACCACTGCAGCCACTTCCACTGTTGTCATTTCCTTTACTGCTGGAGGAGGGGGTGCCCTTATTGTCTGGAAGGGATTCAGACTTACGCGAGAGCAGAGGAGGCATCGAGTCAATGGTGGATTTTCTTTGTTTTTTCCTGGGGCTGTGGCCTGCAGCATGGGAAGCTTCCTCCTTGAAGCTGATGGTGATGGTGGTAGTGAGGCGCGGGTGGTACAGAGCACAGGTATAATGGAATTGAGCAGAGTTCTCCCTAGGTGGAGGAGGCCGCATCTCCAAATGAGGTGGAGGTGGAGAGGGGCGGCTGGTGGTGTGGTGCAGAGTTGAAATGCCATTAGGAGAGACAGAACGAGGCAACTAGGAAGCGTGACCTTGGCCTCTACCACTACGACTTGCAGGATAGTGGGTGAAAAAATCATCGTGAGATGGCGAAGAAGACTCAAAACGGATGGACTGAAGAGGACGAGACACCCACCCAGGCCCACTGCCTCAGTGGCAACGCATTATGTGTCGCCTAGGCATAATGGAGCTGTTGGAGGTGTTGGAAATGCAGTTGGGTGGAGAAGGCTGAGGAATCAGAGATTCAGGGGCAAAATTGAAGTTGCAATAGAGGCTATGAGAGTAATGGTGACCAAGGGCGAGCGTAAGGCAACAGTAGAGGCTCCACCACCTCCCTGTGGGCGTTCGAGAGATTAACTCTGAGACCACAGAGGGGCAAATGTAGCTGGATGGAGAAGGCAAAATGAAACAGTGCAGAGGAATTTTGAGAAGGTGGTAGGTGCATCGATGTTCGGGCAAATTAATGACTGAGTGTTGAGACCATTTGGTGGATATAAATGCCAGCGGCTTGATCCCATGTGTGACCATGTGGCAAAGCCATGTGTCACGTGCTGGGCTCACTGTTCACCTACCCGTATCATTCAGTTGCATCTGGGACCCTTATTATTATTATTAGTATAGCCCCCTTATTTTTATTATTGTGCCCATGTAGTCCACATGTTGTTATTATTGTTCTCCATAGAAGCCCACTATTGTTATTGTTATTCCCTTACATTATTATTGTTATGTTAGTTGGGATTATATTATGACCCATTGGACTCCTATATAGAGAAAGGAGGTTTTTTCATTTGTTTCATCCAAAAATTATTCATTTATATAATGTAAAGGAGGTTTCCCCCTCAAAGAGGCTGATTTCTAAGTTGTTGATCTATATTTGCTTCTATTTTGTAAGCTAGTATCAGAGCTTGAGATTCTAGAGTTTTTTTCTTCAAATAGGTCATCTTGGAATTTTTTCTATAACATTTTTGCTAAGAAGGTTCAGAAGATAAAAAAAACCCATTTGCGCCAAAATACTAAGGAATGTATTGTAAAAATTTCATAACTTGGTTCGCTATATTTTCAGAGTTATGATCTGAGGAAGTTAGGGTTTTTACACAATCTAAAATTTAATCTCAAACAGGTGGCCAAGGGAAAATCATCATAACTTTCGTTTCCAACATCGGATTGGAATTCTGTAAAAATTAAGAAAAATCGCACGGACAATAGTTCATTTTGTATTTATTTTAGAGATGAAGGACAAAACATGGATACTTTGCATGACGTACAAGTTTTCTCTACTGAACTAGTCCATAATTAGGTCATTATAGGAGATTGGGCATAACTTTTTCTTAAAGAATCCAAGTCAAGTCTAACCTGTGCATTGGAAATAAGACTTAGAGGGATACTACAAGAACGAATATCAAATCTTGGGGATACTAAATTATAGAGATGCATCAGTTTCAATATCGAGCTCCTCAAAAGCAAGAAAAAGGTGTGTATTTTTTTTAAAAACTACATAAGTCTTATTTGAAAAATTAGTTTGAAGTGATTCCAAGGGCATATTGAAGAATAGATACTATTATTGTGTTCTAAAATTACCCCCAAGAATAATTCAACACCCATTAAACCCTCATAACGCTCTACTATGACTCATGAAGAGGAAGAAGTGCAACATGATATATCAAAATTATGAGACCAAGTGCAACAAATTTCGCTCTCGCAAAGAGTAACAAAAAATAAAATGGAAGGTAAGATGGATGGTTTGAAGAAAGACATTGATGGATTGAAGAAAGGCATGGAAGCTAAGGTGTATGGTTTGAAGGATGAAATGAAAGCTAATATAGATGATAAAGAAGTGGAAGATCACATCGAGCATCGACAACAAGTTCTCCAAGTCTTAAAGGATAAACTAACTTTGGTGTAGAATCGAATGAAACAATAGGAAGATCAACATCATAGCGAAAGAAGTTTTGATGTAGGTGAATGGGTATTTTTATGGCTATAACCATACAAGCCAATGTCCCTCAAGCAAGCTAAGAAGTATAATAAATTATCACTAAAGTATTATGGTGCTTACAAGGTGCTGCAAAAGATTGGTACTATGGAATACAAATTGGAGTTTCCTGCATCTTCCTGAGTGCACCGAGTTTGCCATGTTTCATGCTTAAAAAAGGCTATAGGTGACAAACTCCCAGTTCAAACAATATTGTCAAAACTAGACGAGGAAGGAAAAATCATATTGGAACCTAAAGCACTCACGGAAATAAGAACTCGACAACTACAAAATAGATCAATTTCAGAGTATCTTAGCAAGTGGAAGAACTTACTCACTGAAGATTCCACATGGGTGGATGAGAATTTTATACATAATCATCCATAAATAATCAAGTGTTGAGGACAACACTCGTTTTAAGGAGAGGGGCATGTTAGGTCCCTATAATAATAGTGTATTCCCTTATTGTTATTGTTAGTATAACCCCCTTATTGTTATTTTTGTGCCCATGTAGCGCCCATATTGTTATTATTGTGCCCCATAGAAGCCAACTATTGTTATTATTATGCCATTACAATGTTATTGTTATGTCGTCTAGGATTATATTTTGACCCATTGGACTCCTATATATAGAAAGGAGGTTTTTTCATTTATATCATCCAAGAATTGTTCATTTATGTAATTTAAAGGAGGTTTCCCCCTCAAAGAGGCTGATTTCAAAGTTTTTGATCTATCTTTTCTTCTATTTTGTAAGATGTTTTCATAACAAACAAACAAAAAATATGACAACTACAAAAATTGTAATCTACAACCTAAAGATTAATAACACATAAAAACATTTAATGTTATACAAAAATATAATATTTACTAGATGAAACACACACACATTAAGTCAATATACTATAATTAATAAAGTGTAAAACTATGAATAATGTTAAGACTAACAAGTAATACAAGGCGTTATGGAGATGCACACAGGTGGAATCATGGCGGCATAGAGTTTCTGATTGAACCTTGCTACGGCTGAATCACTGGTGCGGCAGGCCCTGCTGCAACATCTAAGTACTTTAGGCTTTGGATCAGATGCTGGGGAAAGGTTCTCATCATTAACATCCAAATGGGGGAGGCCAATGGGTCTCCCCCAATGGGCAATAGCGACAAAAATGAAAGGATTGGGTCTGAAACAGTAGAGCAAACAACGCATAGAATAGTACAGCAACAGGAAATGGAAGCTTCGAACAAGGGGAAGGAGAAGGAAGGCGCAGCGAATACTGTGCATGTGTAGGAAACCTCGTCAACATGCAAGCCAATAGCTGCCGAGCAGCCCAAGATAGACTTACCGAGTCATTGAATCAATGTCCAAATATAGTTTATGAAGGACCCTGCGCTCATAGGTAAATTCATAGGCTTCTGGCCAACAGAGAAAGCACTACAAGGATGGATTTCTTCCAAATGGAAACCAAAAGGACATGTTACCCTATAGCTCGGGCCGAAAGGCTTCTTCAATGCCATCTTCAACTGCATCGAGGATAGAAACAAAGTCTTAGAAGATGCTCCTATTTCTTCAATGCAGCAGGTTTGTATCTAAGGGACTGGGTGGAAAAATTCAACCCAGACAAAGAAGATTTCAGCTAGGCACCAGTCTGGATCAGAATGTACTCTCTGCCCTTGGAGTACTAGGATGAAGAATCGATAAAATACATCGGCAATGGCCTTGGCGAATTCATTAAGATTGCAGAAGAAAAAAAGCTCATAAGATACACCTCTTACGCTTGCATCTGTGTCTACATGTGGCTTGGAAAGGCTCTCATGGACTCAGTAAGCCTATTTCATGATGATTTTGAATGGATTCATCCCACATATTATGAGCATGTGCCTTTCAGATGTAGAAAATGACATGCACATGGCCATCTTTTTTGTGATTTTCCCCTCAATGCCCCGCCCAAAACCACTGATACAATGGAGAAATTAGACTCAGAAGGTTTCACCAAAGTTAACAATCGAAAGAAGCATGCTAAAAATCCAACCTCCACCCAAAAAAAACACCCCTCGCCCACTCCATCAGCCCCATCCACAAGCAATAGCTTCGATCTCTTGTCCCAGCACACCGAACCCTCCAATCCCACTAAACAGCCCACCATCCCCTCCTCCTCCACCCTCAGTAAGGAACATAGCACATCTGTGAATGAGCCGCATGTTGCACCTAAGGCAACAGACATCCCCAGAAATCTTAACAAAGAGAAAGACACTGTAGTTTGGCAAGCAAAAGAAATGGATATCGACAGCTTCCTATTAGATTCCGCCAAGTGTAGTGCTCAACTTAGTGTTCCTAAATTGAGGTCATAAATTGTCAACTAGGGCTAGTAAACTGCTGAAGTGAGGTGCACTATATGTGCCTAGGTATCTGTTTCTTACTACGTCGTGTTTAGTGTTTTTTTTCTGATGTTTTTGGTTTTATGGTTTTATGTTAAGAAGGAAAATAACTAAATGTTGAAAAAGAACAGTTGTTGGTCACACTAAAAACAGAGCAAAACCTATACTAAAGAACAGAAAATGCAAAGTTTGATAAGGACTCATAGCAAGGAAATACAACATGAACTTCATAACTCATAGCATAAACCCATCCAATTAATTCATTAGAAATATGTTGGAATATCTTGAGAAAAGGACAATTTTAGTGCAAATGAAGTTCTCCTAAGTAAACAATCATCTTGCAATATTACAAAGAATCTCATCCATGGCTAGAAGTTAATTGGGACACAATTGGAAAAGATTATTTGTAGCACAATAAGATTTCTACTCTGAATTAACTTGTAATGCTAAGATTAGTCCATTCTGCAGCTCAACTTGTCACTACTAAGCCTCATCCGAAAGTTAGAGATTTTCTAGAATGGTTTTGGGAAAAAGCTTATTTGTGAAATTGCAAAAGCTTGCAGAACAATCAAAGCCTTAAACTGATATCACTAATTCATTCCTGTCCATATGATGATGCTTTAATAGAAAGTCATAACAAGATTAGTTTGTAAACAATGAAGGCCATGAAGTCTAATTTTGACAGTCAACACAACTTAAAGAACAATGGATGACACTGAACTAGAATGCAATTGAGAAAAATTGAAACACAGTGATCACAACTAAACTAGAATGCTTTTAGCCTAAATTTGAAATACAGTGAACCGGAACTAAACTAGAGTCTCACTAATCTAACTTAAAGTACAGTGAACAGAGTTATACTAGAGTGCCATTATCAAACTTGAAACACGGTGACAGAATTAAACTAGAGTGACATCTACCTCCGGAGTACTACAACTAGACTAAGGATGCAACTAATCACTAAAATGTCTCAGCTCTGTCTCATTTGGAATTAGTGGTATTTTGGAATAATTTATGGAATAGGACTGGCTACAACATGTTATGTAAATGAGCATGAAAGCATACAATTCAACAAAACACAACAAAGCTCTAAAACACCACAGCTATGTCGCATCTAGAGTTAGTGATATTTTGGAAGAGTTTATAAGATCATGACTAGCTGTAACAACTGATGTAATTGAGCAAAAAATCATAAAGTTCAGAGAAATGCAACTAACTCCTAAATACTACAGTTATATCCCATCCAATGTGAGTGGTATTTTGGAAGAGTTTGTAAGGATAAGACTAACTGTGGCATCTGCTGTAAGTAAGTATAAAAACACAAAATTCAGAAAATTGATTAAACTAGGAATGAAACAAGGCTAATGTACTTATCTAAACCATATGAACAAAGCTTCTCAGGTAGCAAGGGCCCTCTACCACTGGATTAGCATGCAAATCTACTCAATATTGACTCAGCTCTTGCAATAAAGTGATGCTTCTTTCATTAAAGGAGAAATTCTTCAAAACAGAGTATTTACAGTCTTCTGAGATCTAGCAATAAAACATAAATCTAGCTAGTTGTTTCTCGGTTTCCCAAGCCATACTTATAAAAAAATTACATAATTGTCTTTGAGATAAAATAGGAATAATTGTCTTTCCAAATTAAAATCAAACTAGGACTCTGGTGGTGGCCTCGTACTATGATTAAGGACATCTGTACAGTCCTTGTCCTATTAGAAGTTTGTCTCCTAGTTTTGGTTTCCCACATGCATAACCACCTGTAGACTTGAGCTTAGACTTCGTGGAGAACAAGAAATGATGGGGGAGTGATGTGGAATATGACCATATGTGTTTTTCCTTGCAGTGACACCTGGAACCCACGTAAACATGAAGATAGTTGCAGAACAGACGACTGGCTACAGAATGCCTGCGTTCTGTAGTCGAGTCCAGTCAAAAATTACTACAACAAAAAAATCATGAAAACATAGCAAGTTAGTCATTATATACATTCTTAAAGTAATCCTAATCAATCCTATTGATCATTTAAGCCTGTAATTGATGAGGGACAAAGGAAATGAAGTGAAATATGGTGGAAAAGAAGGACATCTTTGGGGCTCAACACCAAGATCCATAGCACAATGCCAGAAAAAAGCCAAAGGGTTTACATGGAAGAAGACTCAAAGGCTTTTGACATTGGTGATCTCGACATTATCAGTCTAGAACAAGCTTGTCGGAAGCAAGAGTTTGACAAAATCCCGGAGGGGCAACTTGAGACCTTGGAGGTAGTTATTTCGAGAGCACATTAGCAGAGAACTTTAGGCATCCAACCAGGTAGTAGCTGGGATGGGAAAAACCTCAATAAAGATACCAAGAAAAGGGGCAGGAAGACAGATCTACAAAGAACAATCATTGTAGGACAACTCCTGGTGGAATCAGGTAGATATGCTAAGCTAACGAAGTACAACAGTCTGCTCTCTAATAGTGAATCATGAAGCTCATTTCATGGAATGTGTGAGGGCTCAACAGCCCCAGGAAATACAGAATGATAAAGAACATGACACAACATGAAAAACCACAAATTCTTCTCATGCAAGAAACAAAATGTAATAGTACTACTTTAGGCTCCATTCTCTCTCGAGCATGGCCAGGTTGTCAATCAGTGGTGATTGACGCTTCAGGAGCTTCAGGGGGACTTTCCATTGCATGGAATCTGCAAGCCATTAATCTCTAAGATTTTCATGCATCCCAACATCTCATTCAAACCACCTTTCACATAATGGGAACCAATATACATGGTCACTTGACTAATGTATATTTTCCTCAGGATTCCTTGAATAAGATTTCATTTCTAAATACTTTAGAAGCTCTCAACTCAAATCAAAATCACCCACTATGGATTATAGGTGGGGATTTCAACATGATAACTAAACTAGAAGAAAAAAAGGTGACAGAATCAAACTGGAGAAAGAAAGTAGTTATTTCAGGGACTACATACAAAACAACTGGTTGATCGATCTACCATTAAATAATGGTATTTACACCTGGAATAACAGGAGGTCAGGGCCACAACAAATTGCATCTCGATTAGACAAATTTCTCATCTCAGACAACTCCATACACTTGGGTGGAGATATCACAGCCTCAATCCTCCCATTATTAGGTTTGGATCACTGGCCAATCTCTTTACAATGGCAACAGCCAGAGGATACAGCCAAAAGACCTTTCAAATTTGAAGCCTTCTGGATTTTTCATCTAGACTTCAAAACTCTGGTCAAAAAAACCTGCGAGAGATTCATCCCTCCAGCCAGATCTTTAATGTATCAATTCCAGCAGTGCCTTGAGCACCTGAAACGGCATATCAAGCATTGGAATCAGTCCACCTTCGGAAATATTTTTCAGGCTCAAAAAACTCTTGAAAAAAATATGAAAGAGCTACAATAGCAAATTATTGAGGAAGGGAGAACGGAAACTCTAGCAAAACAAGAACAAGACCTTGCTACTCCTCTAGAAGATAGAAGGAAGCAAGAGGAAGTGCTATGGAAACAAAAATCAAGGATCCGATGGCTAAAGGAGGGGGAGAGAAACACTAAATTCTTTCATCGGACCACAATACAGAGAAGAATGCACAATAACATAGCTCAGCTTCAGAACCAGCAAGGGGAAAGATTGGACGAACATGCCGATATTGAGTGAGAACTCCTCAATCATTTAAAATCTGTTCATCAAGAGCCTCTAGTGAACAGGCAACCAGCCATAGATAGAATTCTTCAGCACGTGCCCAAAATAATCATGGAAGAACAAAATCATCTTCTTCTCCAAACGATTACTCCAATGGAAGTCGACACTGCAATGGCACAATTGAAAAATGGGAAAGCCCCTGGACCCGATGGATTTACATCCAATTTCTTCCATCACTTTTGGGATCTTGTCAAAATCGACGTATGGAAAGTTGTGGATGAGTTTATAACAATGCATTGGTTTCTTACTTCAATCAATGCAACCTTTATAGCTCTCATTCCCAAAGATGATCAACCCAACACTCCAGATAATTTTTGGCCCATAGCTCTGTGCAACGTTATCTACAAAGTAATCTCTAAAGTCATAGCTAATAGACTCAAGCCGCTGCTTCCTGCATTAATTTCACAAGATAAATCTGGATATGTGGAGGGGCGTCAAATCCTTGACGGCATAATATTGATGCATGATATCATACACTCTTTGAAGCAGAACAAACAAGCAGGTATTCTTCTCAAAATTGATTTATCAAAAGCTTTTGACAAATTAAGTTGGACCTACATAAAACAAATGCTGATAGCTTTTGGTTTCAGTATAAATTGGGTAAGATGGGTGATGAGTCTTATCTCCTCTTCTTTTTTCTCCATCTTTGTCAATGGCGTCCCTTCTAAACCATTCTCCCCTTCTAGAGGCATTCGTCAAGGAGATCCCCTCTCTCCATTCCTCTTTTTCCTCATGGCTGAAGGCTTAGGACGTCTCTTAAAGCATGCTCACACCACTCATAGCCTTAGAGGTATCTCTGTTCATGGGTCCCCTGCTACCACTCATCAACAATTAGTAGATGATAATATGTTATTTGGGTACCCTTCCGTACAAGAAGCTTCCACTCTGAAATCCCTGCTAGATACCTTCTCTGAAGCCTCCGAAACCACTATAAACACTATCAAGTCTCAGATTTTCTTCTTTCGCACCCCCACTGTCTCACAAAGAAGTATCGCTAGAGTCCTAGGCTTTACTATAGCCAAATTACCCTCTAATTACTTGGCGCACCTCTGATAGACTCAGCCATCAAGCATTCTTCATGGCAACTCCTCCTCGAGAAACTTGAAAGTCGTCTCTCTTCATGGACTTGTAGAACCTTAAATATGGCCAGCCAGCTTGTGCTCATCAAAGTGGTTCTTCAAACTATGCCTCTATACCTCTTCTCTGTGCTTGCAGTGCCAAAATGGGTACTCAAGAAGATTAAGGACATACATCGCAACTTCTTGTGGGGATCCTCAGGACATAATCGCAAATGGGCCCTCATAAAATAGACAACAGTCTGCACCCCAAAAAAGCATGGAGGACTTGGGCTACAAGACCCACAACATAGTAATGCAGTGATGGGAACGAAAATATGGTGGAAATGGCTCTCAGCTCCACACACTCCCTGGGCCAAATTATGGACAGCAAAATATGCAAATAATAGACCACCAGAGGAACTAATCAGACTCAAAAATAATAATTTTGGCTCGCTCATCTAGAATGCCACAAGACAACACAAAGATATGCTTTAGCAACATAGTTTTTGGGAAATTAGAAATGGTGATACTACCAGATTTTGGGCGGATTCTTGGCAACAATGATCCAAACTCTTAGACACCATCCAACCCCAGCATCTTGAGGAGAAAGATATTCTTCAAAACGAAAAATTTGCTCAATTCTAGACTCATCATATCAATCAGGGTTACAAACAGTGGAAAATGGCAGAACAAATTGTTCTGCAGGAACATGGGAACATACAAAGAGCGATAGACATAGAGCTCAGCACATGAAAAATCAGATGCTCAGATCAACCGGACATTCTAAGATGGGGATACACTCCATGAGGTATCTACACCACCAAGGAGGCATATGGACTGATGATTCAAACGCAAGAACCTATGGATCCTTTATGGGAAAGGATGTGGCTCCCTGGAATCTAGCCCAAAGTTTCCACCTTCATCTGGTTGCTCAGCCATAAGAGGATCCTCACTTGGGATAACTTTATAAAATAAGGATTTCATGGACTCTCCTACTGTCCTAATTTCAAACAGCAAAATGAGACCATTCAACATCTGATGGACTCGTGCACCTTAGCCACTAAACTATGAGAAAAGCTCAGCTTCAGATGCCAAAGAACATGCAGAGTCTCAGAGGATATCATCAGCACAATATGTAACTGGATCCCCACTCGATACAATAGCAAGATTTTGAATTCTCTATGGCAAATCCTACCAGGTTTACTTCTTTGGACCATTTGGGAAGAAAGAAATAGACGATTTTTCAAAAATCAAAGCACTCCCCTTGAAACACTATGGAGTAATTTGTGCCAGAACATTCAAGAAACACTACAACTACAGACTTGGAAAAAAGAAGACTTACCCACTAATGCTCAGGAAAATAATATTTTGGAAAATTGGCACCTACGTCTCCCCCTTGTTCAGGATGACCCCCTCATCCCCCTTGTTGTTGACATAAATTGTCACTCCTAGAGACAGCCTAGAGTTGCCATAGACCAGTGCCTAGGACATCTTATCATAGCAAGAAGCACATAATATAACTTGGGTGTCAATCCGAAAGGCTCTCCTGCTATCTCTTGTAAAACAAGGAAATGAATTTAAATGGGACCAGAACTTACAGAAACTGCCACAGGGAAAGTAATGCTGCAGAGACAAGATGCAAAGCTCTAACACAAAGGCATCAGACAGTTAAGAGAAAATTTACTGTAAAGGGGGCCGATTCAAGTAATATGCCACAGAAATTAAATATCAGAAGGTGTATGCAGTGAAAGAAATATAAGAAGATATTAGTTAACTTTGGACTGATACCCAGATACACAACAAAACCATATATGGGCTTATCAATCTAAGAATCCATACATGACAATGGCATTTTAAAAGCACCCTCCCAAAGCAAATAATATAGCAGAAAGATGGATGAAATGAATATGAAACAGTATATCATGCCTGAGCCATATTTAAAGCGCTTGACTGATCCAAGTATGGGTATCAACTGGGATAAATCCTTACCTAAAATCAGTGAGCCACTCGCATTCCAGTACATGATACAAGAAGAAGGATAAAATGAAATATTGTATTAAACACAGTGGAGAAGATTACATATTGTGGAATAACAAAGACCAGAATCCTCTAATACAGATAGAAATCCTCCTCACTGAGACCCTACGGGCTCTGAGCCTTCATACAAGAGCCTTTACAAAATGTTTACAAAAATGCCTCTCACTGCACTATTTTCTGATAAAAATCTAGAACCTCTACAATGTCTTTCTTCTTGGTTTTTATAGAAGAAGCAGAAAACTCCAGAAAATGAGGTAGGTGATGCTCATTTAATTGGCTTAATTTAAACAAAATGGCAGAAACCTTCGCGCCCACATTGCTGAATGACCATGCTGAGTTGTGTGTACTCTACTGTCGGCAGAAATAAATGCACTGGGTTGAAAATCTCTTTAGGAACACGGTATAGAGCGAAATTCACATGAACCTTCTGTCCTTTTTTGAAGAAAATTTGGCTGAAATAAACCTTGAGGATATTGTTTTCTGTGCTGTGTACCTTTGGCCTTCTAATCTTTAAATTGGAGCCTGAAACATTGAATGCTGATTGCTGAATTTCTCCATCTTCCACTGATATTTTTTATCTGCACCATTAATTCTTCATCTGCTCAACCTGTGCATTTGAATGACCCTGGAGGGTTTAATAGATTTAAATCCTTGCTTTATTTAATGGTGGTCATATCATAGCAGCTCCCAGATCTTTTTTCATAAATTTTGCTCCTGAAACATGGTCCTGTCATGCGTTCTCGGCTTCTGTAATGGAGGCGGTGAATCATGATAATTCTCTGCCACAACAAACCTGCAAAACCACAAACTTGTTAAAGAAAACAAGACACAGGGATGGTGAACGTGGCAGGGTTGATGGAAATGGTGGTGCAGACTTAGTGGAATGATGAAATGACGCGGGGTGGCAGAGAGATGCAGAGAAACGATGGAGGACGGGCTGGTGGTAGCTTTCCATGTAAAACGTTAAAATATGATTTATGAATGAAATATGTGAATGGCGGAGGAAAAACATGATAGACGGGTGGGATGATGACGTGGTGGGAGACTCAGTCAATAGGTGGTCATGCAAATGATCTGGGCCACACGATCAGAAACGAAATCAACGGTTAATAATGTATTGGAGACTGATGGACAGGCGGGCCCGGGGCATTGTACACTGGGCTTAACACATGTACATCTTCACAGCGCGATGACCGTCGGATGATACCTTTCAGATCAAACGGCTCACGTAGATTTCGCTACGCGTCTGGGATCGAAATTTAACACACGAAATGGGGCGGTATTGGAACAGTGGCCTAGGACGCGTGGCGCATAATGTATGGAATCGTTGCAATTTGCGAAAAACCGCCAGCCCTTCAAAAGTGGTGCAAAATAAGCAGACCGGTTTTGAGTAGGCACGGGCGTGGGGACCACCAAAGCAAAGGAGATTCTGGGCCATTGATTTGTGTTTCGATCCAATGGTCCAGAGCGGGTGCGATAGATATATACGTTAGGCGCCTTGGGACTTAACACTCGGTCACGGGCTTTGATCACATTAGACAGTAAGATATAGGGGGCCATCACTAAGAGGGGCTGGACCTCTTATGACTTTGAATACGCATCTGTGGCACTTTATAATGCATTTTAGGGGGCGGGAAAGGCCATGGTAAGTGAAAATGAATTTCTCAAGCCAGGATTAGGAATTTTGAAAGGTTCAAGAGGGGCAGATGAGAAAAAATTTTAATAGGAGGCTAACATGGATAACATCGGCTCCAAATGGGGATGACACGTTCATCCCTGGATGTGTCGAGAACTGTGCAGACCCTTTGATCATCTTTTGGTGCAGACTCGGCCCTTCAAAACCCTTTCTCTTCATGATTCACTATAACACCCGCATCATTCAGTCATTAATAAAACAAAAATTAATATACAATATGATACAATCAGGCCACCTCGTCCTGAATCAGAATTGGAAGTAGGACTTTAGAAATTGGCCATTTATAGGGGCATCCAACAAGTCACCCTGCAAATTTTCCAATATGAACGTGTTATTGCCTCCTTGTTCCACAACTTTGAATGGGCCGAACCAAAGTGGATCGAACTTGTCATGCTTTCCTTTTTCAGCTCTTCGTACGTCCCATCTGAGAACTAGATCTCCAATCTGAAATTTTCTATCTTTTGCATGCTGATCAAATATGTGCTTCATTTTCTCTTGATACTCCGTTAATCTCTGATTCACTTGGCCCCATGTTTCCTCTAATTCTACCAATTGATTGATTCTCCTGACCATATTGTCAGGTTCTTCCTGACTTTCTTGCATAAAACGTGCCACTGGTAAAGCCAGCTGCACAGGAAACACTGCTGCTCGTCCATGCACCAATTCATATGGAGATTTCCCAGTTGCTCTCTTACTGGTGATTCTATTCGCCCATAGAGCAAACTTCAATTGTGAATCCCAATTCTTCTGATTTTCATTTATAGTTTTCTTCAAGGCCCTCACTAAAGTTTTGTTAGAAGACTCTACCAAACCATTCCCCTGTGGGTAGTAAGCTATGGAGTGATTCAATGTGATATTATACTGCTGGCAGAAATTTGCAAACTTTGCAGACTTGAAGGCCTGTGCATTATCAGTCACTATTCTAGCAGGGCAACCAAACCTGGATATGATGTTTTCTTCCATGAATTTTATGATGACAGTGTCAGTAGCATTCCTTGTAGGTATGGCTTCCACCCATTTTGTAAAGTAATATGTGGCTTTAAATATCTATTTATGCTGTCCACTTGATGGAGGATGTATCTCACCTATAAAATCTATTCCCCACTGCTGAAATGGTTCATTTACATGAACTGGAATCAGGGGCAGAGCTGCCAATTTATGTCTCTCAGAAAATTTCTGACACTTATCACATGCTCTGACCCAAGAAAAAACATCTCCAAATAATTTTGGCTAGTAGAAACCAGCCTTTAGGATTTTATGAGTTGTAGCCCTCCAACTGTAGTGTCCTCCATAGATTCCTTCATGGAATTCTATCATTATACTTTCTGCTTCATCCTTTGTAAGGCACAGGAGTAGGATTCCAGAAGGATCTCTCCAATATAGTTTCCCATTAGCAACTATGTACTTCTGTGATTTTAGCCTCAATGTTCTGTATTTTGCCTTATCACAACTTGGAGGACAGCTGAGTGTCAAAAGATATTCTACTATTTCTTTGTACCATGGACTAGTAAGATATTTTATATGTGCTTTTTGAGTGGTTACCTCCAGTCCTTGCTGTTCTTTTTCATTCTCTGACTCTCCATTTTCTATCATAGACATATTTATGCCCAGAGCCTGGTAGTTTGATTCTGATAAGATCCTTGCTAGTCCCTGTCCTTTTATCAGTTTAGTAGGGCGAATATCCAGATCATACTCCTATATTTTAGCAATCCATCTCCCTATTTTCCCTCCACTGTCTCCCTAAATCAGAATGTCTTCAACAGCTGCAGTGAGGACAAATGCAGTAATGTGGGACTGCAAAATGTACACACGAAATGCTTTGAGGGATTTTACCAGTGCGTAGGCTTGCTTCTCCAATATATTATACTTCAATTCTGCATCATGAAGCACCTGACTGAAGAAGGCAATAGGCTGCTGATATCCTTCTTCATTTTTCTGTAATAACACTCCAGCTATTGTATGTGATGATGCAAAGGAAAAGATCATAAATGACTTTGCATAATCTGGTACAGCTAGCACAGGAGCTTCATCAAATGCCTGTTTTATCCTAGTGAATGCCTCTCTAGATTCCTAAGACCATTTCACCTCATTGCTCTTCTTTAGCATATCTGTTATATGCCTAACTATCTCAGCATAATTAGGAATAAACCTTCTCATAAAATTTATCTGGCCTAAAAATACCTGTACTTCCTTCTTATTTCTGGGGAGAGGAATACCTTTTGTGGCTTCTACTATTTTGGGATCTATCCTTACCCCATATTTAGTTACAATATGTCCCAAAAGTTTTCCTTCCTCTAATGCAAATAAAGACTTTTGTGGATTAAGAGAAAGACCATACCTTCTGCATTTTTCAAAAGTTCTTCGTAAATGCTCAATGTGCTCATTGTCACTTTTTGAAAACACTGTTATATCATCAAGGTACACCACTAGAAATTTATCTTACTCCCCGACAAAGGCTATGTCCATAGTCCTCTGAAAAGTGGCTCCTGCGTTAATCAATCCAAAAGGCATCCTGGCATACATAAATGTACCCCATGGTGTGATGAAAGCAGTCTTCTTTTGATCCTCTGGAAGCACAGCTACCTGATTATAACTAGAAAAACCATCCATCATTGACATTCTGGAGGCTCCAACCACTTTCTGCAGGATGTGGTCCATCTTGGGCAGCGGATAATTGTCCTTTAAGGATGCTCTATTTAAATTTCTGAAATCCACACACAGCCTTATTTCTCCATTCTTCTTTCGGACAGGGACCAGTTTTGCTACCCATTCAGAATACCTCAATGGCACAATTATTTTGGCCTTTAATAACTTCTTAATTTCTTTCTCAATTGAGGGAAGCAGCAGAGGATTTATCTGTCTGAGCTTCTGCTTATAAGGTTTAGCATCTTCCCTCAGAGGAATTTTATGTTGCATTATAATAATATCAAACGTTTTTAGGTCCTGATAGGACCATGAAAATACATCTTTATAAGATTGAAATAACTTCAGGTATTTCTCTTTATATTCTTCTGGGACCTTCTTGTATAATTTCACAATCTTAGGTTCAACATCTGTACCCAGATTCAGATCTTCCACCTGATCTTCTTCTACCACTTTACTAGGCTGCGCTGGAACATAATTCTTGTCAAATAATCTTTCTAGAGGCACCAACCCTCTAGGGATGACATTTCCTTTCAGCTGCAACACTTTACTTCCTGCCATTTTCTCTTCCCACTTATTCTCTGAAACATTTTCAGCCTCATCTTCTTCACAATCATCAATCTCCATATTAGAGAATTCTCCCACTGTTTCCATGAATCTCTTCATCTATTCCTCGTCTTCAAATACCTGCAAATGTTTAACATTATATGGGATTGATGGCCTGTAACGTATCTCGATTTCGTATCTCAGGAGAGGATTCTGAGGAGGATGGAATGTACTGGCAGCCACAACAAGTGAATTTTCCATTCTATTCTGCTCCCGGGGCATGAACTGGATATTAAACGCTGAGAAGAAATTCTCCACCATGTCCCACACTTCATTCCTGTAAGCCCTCAGCCGAGGATGTTTGGTTTGACACTGATTTCTGATTTGTCTGACCACCAGCTCAGAGTCTCCCAGAACCTTTAAACATTGTATGCCCATGCTCCTGGCTGTCTACAATCTTAGCAATAGTGCTTCATATTCAGCTACATTATTAGTAGCTTCGTATTCCAATTTAAAAGACAATGGGACCCATTTTCTTGTAGGAGAGATTAATAATACTCCAGCCCCATTACCTTCTCTTGAATTTGCTCCATCAAAATGTAGAGTCCATACTCCTGCTTCATGGTATTCTAAAGGCTGCTCAGTCTTGATTTGACAGAAGGAAGTTTCATGAGCAAAATTTTGATCTTCTTCTAACATCAAACATGAGAAATCTCCTTCTTTTCTGTAGATTGGTGAATTCTCTGAGTTGTCAGCCTTAGTCACCATCTTGATGAATCTGGTTTCTCTGTACAACCTCCTCTCCTGGCCACCAAAGACTGGGATAGTGACATATGTTAAATCTAATTTGAGTGACCCACCAATTTTTGTTCCCCAGGACCTTGACAACAACATGCCAAAGCGAGTTGGGATATCAGCCACCACAATGTCCATTACTACACTTTTTGCTGGAATTTGGGCCAGGTTGACCCTAAATCCTTAATCATCCCCAAGCATTTAACTCTTTTGGAATCAAATGAATAGAGGTCTTTGTATGGGTGTGTGATTTGTAGTCCTAGTTGTTCCATGACTGACAGAGGCATAAGATTATGGGAAGCTCCAGAATCTAACATACAATTGTGCAACAGCAGGTCATGGATCACTAGAGACACATAGAAGGGAGGAGTAGAAGGATCTATCTCCTCGACATGTGGGCCAAAAACTACCATGGGTATTTCTTCTTGAATATTAAGACTATCTGGAACTATTGGTGCTTCAGGAGGGAGCAATAAAGAAGTGACTTGAGATTGATATACTAGTTGTTTCAATAGTTCAGTCAAAGGGACTGGGATTTTGACTTTCTCAAGTTCTTTTTGAAAATTGAAAGCAGGAGGGGGCTTTTCTATTACAACTTCTTTTGACTCTTTATTTTCAGCTGAAGGTTTAACTTCTTTTGATACAGACTCAACATTAGGAGGAGTGACTACTTTTGAAGAAGAAGGAATTTGATCATTAGACTGCAAAGGTTTGTTCAGAGGACTCTTACCTTTGTCTGTGGATTTCTGCATCATTGACTCCTTTTGAGCTGATACTTCCTTTTGAAGTGGCTCCTCTTCTTGATCTTGAGTCCGAGTTCTCTTCCTGAAAGATCTGAGATCATATTTTCTATTGAAATGTGCTTGCATGAAATCATTAAACTGTTTGCAATAATGATCAATTTCTGCATCTTCTGTGTCCCTGATTTCTTCTTCTCCTTCATTCAATGGGCATTCAACTTCATCATTGTTAGAGAAAGAAAGATTTGCATCTTGCAATTCATAGGCAGCATCTTCAGTGGAGTCGCCTACTGGGCCTTCCAGGTACAATGGGTGTGGAACTTGATCTTGTTGCTCCTTTGCTTCCCTTGGCAATATTTGCAGGGGTGGCTTCCTATACTGAGGATTGTAACCCCTGTTTGGAGCATTCTGGAAATTCTTGGAGGCTGCATTCTTGGTCTCCAATTCAAGCTTGACTAGTTTATTAGAAATATTCTTAATCATTTTACTCATTTCTTCAATTTTATCTGAATCCCTATCCTGATTTGAAGTAGATACTTCCTCTTTACCCCTTCCTCTGGTATCCTGTTCGACTTTCCCTTTTAATTTTCCAATGGAGGCAAAATTTTCTTCCAACTCAAGAGCGTCTGACTGAGCATCATCTAGGGTGGCAGGCTTCCTTTCCCTGAGAGAGAAACCAAAATCTGAGTCAAAGGCTGCTATGAAAACGACTTTGGCAGCATTCTGATGAGGCTTCATATCTGCAGGGAGGTTTAGATATAACTTATTAAATCTCTTGATAAATTCTGACACCCCTTCATTATGTTTCTTCTTTAGTGTATTGAACTCAATAAGACATTGTCCATGATCTTTCTTTTCTCCCCATTTTCTGAGAAAAGTATTTTCCATATCATCCCAAGTGGTTATGGAACGGTTTCCCAACATCTTGAACCATTTTCTGGCTTCACCATCCAAAGATTGAACAAACAATCTTAAGACCACATCTAGATGTTCAACATTAAAGTTCTCTGCAAAAGAGCAGAAAGTCTCAAGATGTTTTTGAGCATCAATTTCATTTTCCCCAGTGAATCTGGGCAATATCTTTAAATAATCCTATGGCATATCATCTAGCACTTGAGGTAAGGCCAAGGGAGCATATTTGTTTAACAAAAAAGCTGGAACATTAGCCATTGGAGGAGGTGGGGGTTGTGCAACAATCTGATGTACAAATGGAGGGAGAGGAGGAGGTGGAGTATGAATAAAAATAGGAATATACTGTACAGGAGCCTGAGGTGTAGATGGGAATAGTTCATGGTTGACAGCAACTACTTCGGTGACCTCTTTAACTTCTTTGACCTCAGGAGTAGGATGAGGATGATCTTTAATTCTAGCACCTCCCCTGGGTGGGCTATACGAGTAATAATCTGTATCTCCCACAGTGGGGTCGAGAGTTTCTACTGGAACTTCTTGAGAAGAAGAAGATGGATAATATTCTACAGAATATTCAGGGATTTCGGCATGGACTGATTTCTTCTCTTTCCAAACCCTTCTATGAATAATCTTCTCTGGGTCAGACACGAAAGGTGTCTTTGACTATGATGTATCTAACCTCAAATGTGGCTTACAAGGAGCCAGGACTACTAATAGATTTATTTGATAAAAAACAGGGGAGTCGCCAAGGTCAGAGATATGCAACTCTTCAACTCTCTGTGCTCACCTGATTAGAGAGTGAATATGATTTGTCGAGGCCCAGGGAAACTAATATTCTTAAATTCGTCCCCGGCAATAGTGCTAGAAAGATGTTGTTGACATAAATTTTCACTCCTAGAGACAACCTAGAGGTTCCATAGACCAGTGCCTAGGACATCTTATCATAGAAAGAAGCACATAATATAACTTGGGTGGGCTAAATCCGGTATGGGTTTCTCTCAAGCATTTCGTAAAACAAGGAAACAACTTAAATGGGACCGTAACTATGTAAACCGCCACAGTAGCGTTGTACGTCGCAGACAAGAGACAAACCTTCAATACAAAGGTATCAGACAATTATAGACACCATCGTAAAGAGGGCTTACTTCCGGTTAACATGCGGCAATTAAAATACGTAAGGTGGCGCGTTGAACAATATAATAAGATATTAGTTAACTTTGATCTGATACCCAGATACACAACAGAACCATGTGTGGGCTTATCAATCTAAGAATCCATACATGACAATGGCATTTTAAAAGCACCCTCCCAAAGAAACTAATATAGCAGAAATATGGATGAAATGAACATGAAACAACATATCATGCCTGAGCCATATTTAAAGCGCTTGACCCATCCGAAAGTATAAAATTAATCGGGACAAACCTTACTTAAAATCATGAGTTACTCTGTATTCAAAGAGCATGATAATAAGTAATAATGATAAATTAACAGTATTGAATACAAAGTGAGAAGATTGTATACTGTGGAATACCAAAGACCGTAACATTTCTAATATGTAGGCAGTAATGCATCGCATCCAGACCCCATGGCCTTAGCCATAAGAGCCTTTACAAAATGTTTACAAAAATGCTCTCTATTGCACTATTTCTAATAAAAATCTAGAACCTCTACAATGTCTTTCTGTTTTATAGAAGAAGTGGTAAACCTAGAAATGAGGTAGGAGATGTTTACTGACCAGTTTAATTTAAATGTATTTATGAAAACTCGTTACCACATCACCGAAATGTATTCATGTCGAGTTGTGCACTGCTACAAGGTAAATAAATGTAATCAAGCTGAAAATCTTCTATGAACACAAAGACAGAGAAAAATTCACATGAACCTTCTGTCCTTTTTTGAAGAAAATTTGGCTGAAATAAACCTTGAGGATATTGTTTTCTGTTCTATGTACCTTTTGCCTTCTAATCTTTAAATTGGAGCCTGAAACATTGAATGCTGATAGCTGAATTTCTCCATCTTCCACTAATATTTTTTATCTGCACCATTAATTCTTCATCTGCTCAACCTGTGCATTTGAATGACCCTGGAGGGTTTAATAGATTTAAATCCTTGCTTTCTTTAATGGTGGTCATATCATAGTAGCTCCCAGATCATTTTTCATAAATTTTTCTCCTGAAACATGGTCCTGTCATGCATTCTCGGCTTCTGTAATGGAGGTGGTGAATCATGATAATTCTCTGCCGCGGCAAACCTGCAAAACCACAAACTTGTTAAAGAAAACAAGACACAGGGATGGTGAATGTGGTGGGGTTGATGGAAATGGTGGTGCGGACTTAGCGGAATGATGAAACGATGCGGGGTGGCGGAGAGATGCAGAGAAACGATGGAGGACGGGTTGGTGGTAGCTTTCCATGTAAAACGTTGAAATATGATTTATGAATGAAATATGTGAATGGCAGAGGAAAAACACAATAGATGCGTGGGATGATGACATGGTGGGAGACTCGGTCAATAGGTGGTCATGCAAATGATCTAGGCCACACGATCAGAAACGAAATCAACAGTTAATAATGTATTGGAGACCGATGGATAGGCGGGCCCGGGGCATTGTACGCTGGGCTTAACACATGTACATCTTCACAGCGCGACGACCGTCGGATGATACCTTTTAGATCGAACGGCTCACGTAGATTTCACTGCGCGTCCGGGATCGAAAGTTAACGCGCGAAATGGGGCAGTATTGGAATAGTGGCCTGGGACGTGTGGTGCATAATGTATGGAATCGCTGCGATTTGCGAAAAACCGCCAGCCCTTCAAAAGTGGTGCGAAATAAATAGGTCGGTTTTGAGTAGGCGCGGGAGCGAGGACCACCAAATCAAAGGATATTCTGGGCCATTGATTTGTGTTTCGATCCAACAGTCCAAAGTGGGTGCGATAGATATATACATTAGGCGCCTTGGGACTTAACACTCGGTCACGGGCTTTGATCACATTAGACAGTAAGATATAGGGGGCCATGACTAAGAGGGGATGGACCTCTTATGACTTTGAATATGCATCTATGGCACTTTCTAATGCATTTTAGGGGGCGGGAAAGGCCATGGTAAGTCAAAATGAATTTCTCAAGCCAGGATAAGGAATTTTGAAAGGTTCAAGAGGGGCAGATGAGCAAAAATTTTAATAGGAGGCTGACATGGATAACACCCCCCACCACTTCAAGACCTCTCACTCAGTGGCATCCCCCTCCACTCGGAATCATCAAATTAAATTTTGATGGTGCCTCAAAAGGCAATCCGGGAAAATCAGGATATGGGGGCATATTCAGAAACCATGAAGGCATTCCTCTTCTCATTTACTATGGCTCTACTTGCTGGGACACGAATAATTCTACAGAATGGGAAGGGTTGTGGCAGGGACTCAGCCTCGCTCATCAACATCATTTTCACCCTGTACTAATAGAAGGGGACTCCCAATTACTCATCAACATGTCTATCAAAATTCAATCAGGGACCCTAGCATGCAAGGTTGCTGCTAGCTAGAAACTAGCAGCTCACTTGGATATCATGGAACAATGGTTAAGACAAGAGCGAGATATCACCTTTACTCATGTTAGGAGGGAAAGCAACAAGATTGCTGATCTTTTAGCAAATATTGGGGTTGACAAAGATCAAGTGGTGGAAGCAGGACCCCTAACAATCCTCAATGATAATGTACACTTCCAGGAATGCACTGCTCTGGTGCACAAAGAAGCTACATCCTCGGATGCAGGTGTTATTTAACCTTAATGCGATGATGCATGTTGGGGGTGGTAAGTGGCGCAACCACTTTGCTACCCGTAACCCCGCATTAATTCGCCATCATAAATTGACTTCAATGCGGCTCTGCATTTGATTTTTCACCACCCTCCTGCTTCATTACTCTACCATGGCTTCTCCTGAAGCCTCCAGGCCTGCTCTCGAGAATGTTCCTCTGCCTATTCAATATAGATGCCCCCTGCTAGCCGCGCAGCCATTTCTTCACACCTCCACTGGTAAGCGTTGCCCAGTTCTCAGCTGCATTGAGTTTGGGACAGGCTTCCATTACTCTTAGAGCGTATGTTGTAGTCTTCGCCTCTATTATGCCCCTATTGCTACTGGAAGTGACCAGTTCCTCACCTTCTCTACTCTACATTATCCGTTCTCCTCACTTAGTGAAGCCATGCCTCGGTTGCACCATCATATGAGATGTAGATGAGGCAGTAGCAGAGGGAGAATGCCTTGCTCCTTGCCTTCGTCTGGTTCGAGCTCCACCTTTTCACCCTCTTCTAAGTATTTCTCACCTTGCTACCCTGATACGCGTAGCGGCAGAGGACACACATGTTTCTCTAGCTTTCACTCCCAACATTCTGGCCCTTCTGTTGCCACCATCCCATCTACCTCTCAATACTCTCATTACACTGCCTAATTCTCCTACCAGTGCACCATGGATAGACCCACTATTAAAGCCACCATCACCGTCATGTTCCAGGAGGAGAAGCATGATGTTTCTCTGGGTACGCATCAGGACGAGCCTCATGATAAATTTTAGAGCGAGCCTTCTTCTTGCAAACGCCAACGGGTTCAAATAGGTGAAGGCACCGCAGATTCAAACACTACTGAGCATACCTAAATAACAGGTGTTGAGCGGGAGAAGGAAGACGTGGATGCAGTGCAGGCCGCAAAGGATGACTTCGATGCCTACAACTGCCGAATTATGGAACAACACCCAACTCCACCTCATGATAGCTAATTCTGCCAGCTTCTTTTGGAATTAGGTTCATAGCTCACATTCTCTTGGGTTATTTTTAGTTTTTTTGGAAAAAATAGCTAGCTCTACTATGAATGTAAACAAAACAGTGTTCTTTGAACTTATGCGGGTTTCCCCTGTAAGGGAGGCTCTTATTTTTTGGAATCGACTGGTTTCCCATTATCGGGCAGTCGCACATATGTTTTGGACGATATATGCTGTGAATCATGGCTAGGAATTGCTGAGGCCAATGCCTCATTGTAAATTATGTTTCAGTAATAGAATTTAGCCAAATTTCGAAGAAAAAAAAAAAACAAGTAATACAACACCTATGCTATTAGAATAGACCTTTCCTTTATAGAAGATGACACATGAGAGATTTTGGAAAAATTATTAAGTGAAAACTAATTATAAATTAATACAAAAATTGAAAGGAAATTATGAGCAAGGTATATTTATTATAAAATATCTACAACCATCTCTATGTGTCATCCCTCCCCTCCATATAGAGATAAGCATTGAATTTATAGGCATTTAATCTAACATCCATATATTGTTATTAACAATAGCATGCTTGAGAATCAAATATTTTGAAGCCACCTATGAAATAGAGTGATTAAAAACTTAATTATAGAATAACTTAGAACTAAGAACATGGAATCTATCCCACTAAGTAAGTGATATCTCTTAAACAAAACATTATTTTGATAGCTAGCTTCATGCTTAAAATTGAATTGTGAACTTCAGAAAACCCCAACATAGCGTTCATAGTTTCTACATCAATAGGATTTGACCATATTTTTGCATTAAAAAATCCATAACAAAGGTTTCATGTAGATCCGAAACAATGAACATGTGGAAACAAGGATTATAACTAGCATACCCCTAAAGTGGGGAAAAGGAACATTGAATAGTTCCATTATTTAAAAATTGGAGGATATGTTTTATTGAAAAAGAAAAAATACTAAAAAGAGTTTGTAGTGAGGGTAAATGTGAATGTACATAAAATAGAAGGATGCAATTCTCAAGTTTGAGCTACTTGTTATTCGTTAAGCTACCTCCAATAAGTGTCTCTAATGGAGTTCTCAAGAACAATAAAATGGTGAAATATAAAGAGAATCTTCCAATGCGTATTTGTGTATAAGGAAATAAATCATGTGACATAATTAGAGCTATCAAGAACAATAAAATGGTGACATATAAAGATAATCTTGCAATTACTATTGGTGTACAAGGAAATAAATCATGTGACATTTTCATGGCTCACATACAATTTCATTATATAGCATTTCCAGATCAATAAAATAATATATTTAAAGGGAAGTAATGAATGTACTTCCTTACTCATGCCTCCCTGTTGTTCCACACTATGAAAAGACTTTGGTCAACACAGTGGCAGTACTTTGGAAAAAAGTGGTTTGTATTTAATTAGAATAATTTGTAATGACCCCCCAAAAAATATCCTCGTTTTCATGATCAGCACAACAAAAAACAATCTCCTATCTTTGGATGTTTCTCTAGTAATAATGGGCACAATTAATGGATTAAAAACATCTTTGAAATTTGTTACATATCGTTTGGAAGATTAGTAACATACGATTTCTTTTCTGATAAAGGATGAGTATTTGAAAGCTCAAAGCCAAAGGAAAAGAAGGAGAATACAGAGCATCATCAACACATTGTTGGATGTGTGATTCAAATCCATAGATATACTAACATAGGTATTTTTCTTATATACATAAGTCTGATTTTCACCAACATTTCATCTCCCCTACTAACCTTTCTATAAAAATCACTTCAATGTGAAAAAACAAACATTAAAAAACTATATGAATTTTAGCTTTAACTGAGGAAGAAAAAAAGAAGGGGGAGGATTGTATGTAAAAGGTATTGACATGGAAGTTTGTGTTTTGATGGAAATAAAAGTTTATTTTACTAAATCCATTAAACCTAGGCTAAATTTATCTAATTATATAATAGTACTAAGTGCAATAGTTCATTGTAGGCAAAGTATATTATTGGAGACATGATGGAGATATCACGTTACAAATTTGGTGGCGTCATGTTTAACATTCCTACATTTGTATAATTCATAATACATATATGTTGTCAAGGCCAAAATCATATTGTAATTATCATCCATGTGAAATATTATTACATTTGTAATGCTTAACATTATTCATTTGCATTGAATTGATCATTTTTAATATGTATAGCTATCTCTACCTACAAGTTGCACCATAGGATTCTTGATTTCTATCTACCACTATAGCAGCCAGTGTATTGAATAATCAGTACCAACTGAGTCTTTAGTAAGATAGTAATTGTACATAGTTTTCAATATTTTTCTTTGTTCTGCATCATACATTCCAATGGTAGGCACTCTACCATACGTGTGTGTGTCTGTGTGAAATGGGAATTTTGAATAAAAAAAGCTATTAAGCTCATGACATTGCTTACATTATGGCATAACACCGAAGTGTCCAACCTTGTTTATCAAGAGAGAATAATCTACTCATTTCAGAGAAGCATTGCATTATAATTTTATTTTCCCATCTTTTTATGTGAGAGGGAAAACCAATTGTTACATTCTAATCTTTCTTCCATGAAACAATGTCTACGTTTCCCTGTCTTTCTATAGTTTAAAACATCACCAAGTCATCCTAGGACTCCCCAGTCAAACTCTGCTTGGCCCAACTACTGGGAAATTCTAACCCACAAGTGCATGTGGGTCAGACCTTGACCTATAAGTAGCTTGCAGGCTTTCTTTGATAGCCCAACTCATTGATGAATGGAAATCTCTTAGATTGTGAGTCCCCAGAAAATGTCAATGTCTGAGGCCACCTTCTTATGAGTTGATATCCTTATCTACTAATGAGGTGTTGTTGGTGTTATCAGTATTCACCAATAAGCTTTCAATAATAGCTAGATATAAAGGTGGTTAAATACAGGTACTATAAAATTGACATCATCTGACGAATATGTGTTGAGATGGCTTAAAGCCTTTTTCACCAAATTCTTGTGTCTTTTCTAGCTAACATAAAACACAAATTCCAAGAAGGGAAAGAAAAACCTTCATTTTAAAATATTTTTACTACAACCTGCTCTAGTTGAATTTTCTCTAGTCATAGGTATCTGGAATCAGAAGCCTATAAAAATATAAATTAGAAGGTGTTGATGAAAGGTATTTTGGAAATATCAAAGGATGCATTGTGTTAGAAGCTCTTTTCTTCCCATTTTCCTTCAAATATCTCCCTCCCCAACCTTAAAAACATCTATTGTGTTGTTGCAGGAGCCACCAGTGGAATCAAGCTCCATATTGCAAGGTCTATTGGTTGCCTATATATACTCTACACATTTTTGTGAGACTCTACTTACACACATTTATGAAATAATCTACTTTTGGCTTATTTGGGGTGTGTGTGTGTGTGTTTTTTTTTAAAATTTGCATAGAGATTATTATGGTTGGTGCCCATGTTATCATGACTTACTGTAACACAATTTTTTTAAAATTTTGCACATGAATGGAAGTGACAACAAAAGAAAGCCAAAGGAGATCCCTTCTCTATAGAAGTATGGGTTCACTACAGCTATAATCTTGTTTTTCTCTAGTATATCACTTGGCATCACATAATTTAAGTCCATGCTCAGTAGGTCATGGAATTAGATCTCATGTCATTTCCATCAATAAGATACTTCGTTGCCAATCCGGTGTCTCATCAAGCACCCCTTCACATTCTCATCAGCAATGCTAAAAGTTACATAATGGAAGGTATGCATATATGTGAATCATTAGTTGAGGACATATTTGTTTTGTTAGGATCACGAAACATTGAGAGAAGTGGTTGATCACTGAAAAATGAGAGAAGTTTTTGTCTCTAAAGACACCATTATTCGAATTCCACTTGTCATGGGATCAATTTACCTAAAATATTTCCTTCTTTAAATAGGCTATATTCCACATGAATACCATCGACTTTCTACCACTTGATATTGAGATCCTAAGGTTCTACTACTCTGAAAAGGTGAGCCTTATGTGAGAAACTCTTTGCTTCCCATTTTCCTTCAAATATCCCTTTCCCAAACCTTAAACATGTCTATTGTGTTGTTACATGGGCCACAAGTGGAATTAAGCTCCATGCTGCAAGGTCTATTGGTTGCCTATGTATACTATACACATTTCCATGAGACTATACTTACATACATTTCTGCAATACTCTACTTTTGTCTTAATTGGGGTGTGCTTTTTTTTTTAATTGCAGAGAGCTTACTATTGTTGGTTCCCATGTTATCATGGCTTGTTGTAGCAAAAAAATTTCTCCAAGGCTTGCATAGGAATGGAAGTGGCAACAAAGGCAAGCCAAGAGAGATCCCCTCTCCATAGAAGTATGGGTTCAATATAACTATAATCTTGAATTTCTCTAGCATATCACTTGGCTTCACCTAATTTAAGTCCATGCTAAGTAGGTCTTGGAACTGGAGCTCATGTCATTGTCATTAATAAGATCCTTTGCTGCCAATCTGGTGTCTCGTTAAGCACCCCTTCACATTCTCATCAACAATGCCAAAATTTACAGAATGGGAGGTATGCATATATGTGAAACATTAGTTGAGGACATATATTTTTTGTTATGATCACGAAACACTGAGAGAAGTGGTTGATCACTAAACACTAAGAGAAGTGTTTTTCTCTAAAGACACCATTATTGGGATTCCACTTATCACGGGACCAATTTACCTAGAAAATTTTTTCCTTTAAATACGCTATATTCCACATGAATACCATGGGAAATACCATGGATTCATGATTTGAGCTTCACTTGACCAAGTCAAGTTTAACCAAACCACCTTAACATTCTTCAGCATTCATGAGATTGAAAAATAATAGTCTAAATAATTTCAAGATTCATAAAAATCTTAGTGCTGTGAATAAAATTTTATGTTTTTTTATTCTAACTTCCCGAAAATATTAACTAAATTATTTCACTTAAATTCCAAAATTTTCCATACAACACAGTGTTTTGATATTTTAAAATATCATGCTTGCAGAGCCACAATAGTTCTCCAAGGATATAAGTGAGCAACTATTGCAAGTAAAGCTTCTGGGACCTGCACTCCTAACAATCCTCCTCTTACCTTTACTTCTCAAAGTTGGGGGTGCTTCAAGAATTGTTAATGTAAACTCTATGGTATGATATTAATCAAACTTGGTGCCTTGCTCTAGAATTTTCATGAAGTCATGCTTGATGTTTCCTAAGGTTTAATGCCCATCATGTCTTTATTATTAATGTGTCCAAGTTCACCATTGCAGAGTAGTAGACACTAGGGATCTCAATCTCAATTCAAATAAAAAAAATTTCAACTGCATTCTGCTTATGGTGCAAGAAATCTTGCTCACGTATGTAAAACTATGACTTTTTACTATGCCAACAATACATAACTGTTGCTTCGAATATAAAGTTATGTCACGATACAAAAGGAAAAAGAAAAATTTGTAAATATCACAGTTGCATGGGAACTTACAGGGGAAGGATTTGTGAAGAGAATAGTGTTCTTCTCCTTTGTATAAATGATAAACTGCAACAATCCATTGAAGATAACATACTTTCCAGAGATGAGGCAATACAAATATCAAACAACATCAACACCATTGAAAGAAAATATAGCTTTCATGATCAAAAAAATATAGGTTTAAAAAGGTTCCTAACATAAAAATTTCCTTTAAAAATAAAAATACCACTAAAAGTATGACTTCGTTAAACAACTCATAAGAAATAAAATTTCAGTTTTATGAGTGAATGCAAAAAAAAAAAAAGATTTTAACCCATAAAACAAAATAAAATGTTGACTCACAATGTTGTTTTTGGTTGGCCTGTGGGATTGAACACAATATATCCAGTGAAAAAAATCATTCTTAGGGAAAAAAAAATGAAATGTATGGAGAGGGAAATATTTGTAATGTGAATATTAAGAAGCTTTTTGCTAATCATTGGAATTTGACCTATTGACGTTGGATACCTTTTGTGTGTAGGTGGGGATGGATGTACACAAAAATACCAATGTGGTCATATTTTCAGTTAAAAGGAAACCAAGTTAGATTCAAATTAGCTTCGGAAATGAGCACCTTGAACTCACACATAACTATAAATATTTGGGGCTCGAGTTTAATGAAAAGGTAAATTGAGAAATGGATAAAGAAGGGAATCTGAGGCAGATGGAAGGCAATTGTCTCACTTCAAAATAGATTCAGAACCACATAGATTGAGGACTGCGGCATGTTAAGCTCCCTCTTCT
Organism: Pinus albicaulis; assembly: GCA_034641835.2. Classification (NCBI taxonomy): domain Eukaryota; kingdom Viridiplantae; phylum Streptophyta; class Pinopsida; order Pinales; family Pinaceae; genus Pinus; species Pinus albicaulis. Next base: position 38,529 of record JAXQQM020079085.1, read on the forward strand.
GCAAATTGATGACATAAGTGTTATTCTAATATTTTGAATAATGACTCAGCTTTCATCACCATAGTTTTGGTCATAGATATAAAATTTCAACTAATGAACTAATAAACAAGCTTTGATTTTTAATTTAGTCTAGGACCGGTGGTTGGGAGGAAGAATGTAATGCTCCCCATCTAGGATCAATAATTGTAAGTAGCGTGTTGATTTATTTATGAGTATAACTATGTGATTCTCTTGGTCTTCATCAACACGAGTGTGTTGAGAATTAAAATATGTAAAACACGTGTCTGGAGGAAGTGATGAATCTGGATAGTTGTAATGGGATAAATATCCATGACCACATTGGAATGAGGCATGAACATGACTACCTAGGATATTTGGGAATAAATTTCATTGAAGCTTCATCATCGCATAGATGGAGAGAGAACGTCATTGATTATTTGTTGCAATAATAATATGTAAGTAGTATACCAATCAATCCTTTAAATATTATTCAGTAAAAAATCGGGTTCAATTTGTTGTCCATCGTTATTTTTCAAGAATGAACATGGAATGACTACCATATTATAATAATGGACAGGTAATAACTCGTTAGGGGATTAGATGGATCTTAGTGATTATCAAGGAGATGATGTATTTGACTGTATTAAAATGAGGAGGTTGTGACTTTTCTATACCGAAGGTTGTGCCTCAACACACACTCTAACAAGGGCTAAGCTCCCAAATATCATATGGCTCCATTGGAACCCTGACTTACAGAACCCCATTGAAAAATTCAATGACTCTACATGTATTGGGAAGCGCATTAGAGACATTTGGGCGAGATCGATCATGGGTAAACATAAATGTGTTGTCTTAAAATTTTTTATGTATAGACCCTATTAATATTGCACGACAATGTCTCCATTTTCTTGTGGATTTACAACATCAAGTTCATCACCATCGTTGGTGCAGTGCGGCCATTGGAGGAGGAATACCAAACCCACATATCAACAGAAATATGAGAATGCAATTGCAGTAGATGAACAAATCAACGAATAAATGGTAGAAAAATTGCGGTAGACAAACAAATAGGTCCGAACTGAGGAAACAACAGATGGACAACAAAGAAATTGTGGCAGCAACCACGACTCTCAACATTTGGTAGTCCGTAAGTGGTTCTCGATAGACTACACTTGGCAGCCTATAAGTGGCTCTCAATAGACTACAATTGGAAGCATGTAAGTGACTATGGAAAGACGGCGAAGCCTTGCAGTGAACTACTCCCTTAAAAATTGCCTTCGGCGTAATCATTGGAACTCGTGGATCCATAACAACGGTTTTGTTGCAATAGAAACACCTAATGTAGTAGCTAGAACTTCATCGACCTTGAATAATGGTTGTGTAACAATGAAACCAAAGAGATATGAACTTGGATTAGCAACATTCATAATTGTGTCCACAGGTATATTTTACAATTCAATATGAGGGATATGTGCGATTTTTTTCGTGATCATCATGGAGTTTATACATGTCTCATTTAAAATAAAAATTAAATATTCTTTAAATTAAAAAACAATTTCAGTTTAAAAAAACATATTTTTTTAGTTTTATTTAATAATACTATAAAACATAGTTCCACTTTAATTGTGCTTGCTCAGTTGGTTGTCGATATTACTATTACAACCCAATATGAAGGAAATATGGCATAAATTATTTCAGTTTCAATCTTACTTATAAATAAAATATTTCCATGTCCTTGTGAAATAAGATAATTTTATATCAACTTTTAAATTATTTTAAATTAATTAAAACAAAAAATTGATATTATTCATATTTTCATATTTCAATTGAATACATAAATAAACCATTTGAATATCCATGTAAGATAATTTATTTTAATATCAATTTCAAAGAAATATATATATATATATATATATATATATATATATATATATATATATATATATATATATATATATATATATCAATCTGCCAAGAGAAGTAGTAATTGAAAGTAAAATCAACATAGATCCATCTTAACTTTGGATCGATCAAGAAGTGATAATGATCAAATCTCTTAAATTTTACACTAAAAAAAGAGGTTTGCACCTTGAGAGATTTGATTCATAGATCTGAAGTTAAAATGAATCTAAATTGACTATAATAATATTCTTATTAATACCATTATAAAATTAATTACCTATTTATAATATTATATATTTATATTAATAATTTTTTATTTATTTCACTTTCAATATGATTAATATTAAAAATATGATGAAATATTCATATAACTACATATAATTTTAATATTTTCAATAAAAATACTTATTAATCCATTAATAAATAACTACATATAATTTTAATATTTTCAAAATATTATAAGAATACTTATTAATCCATTGATAAATTAATAACAATAATATTATTAGTTAATAGATTGTGATCATTTACTCATACCATGTGGTAGTAGTTTCCTTTCCAACTCTTAATTATCAATTTTATTATAAAACTCATCTCTATGTGTTGTCTAATATTTTTCTTTTGATCAACTCCAATCATAATCCTAATATTAATTTCTATTTTTTTATAATAATAAAATATTGCAATTAATTTAACTTTTTGTATAGATTTCAAGATCCGTCTTTTCATAAAAATTTCCTCATGATCCTTCTCCAAGAAATTCACCTTGGGTTTTGATCGTGTGACCTTCAATAACCACGAGTGATAGGGTATACCAAGTAGGTTCCTGATATAGGGAGCTAATTTTTCGATCCATCTTAGTTAAAGTGTGATATCAATCCAAAAATATTTTTAACTATTTGATTTTCTAATGGAAGGGAACTTTTGATTTTCACACACTCAAATTTTTGAAACTAAAATTTTATTCAGGAAATTTTTGTACACAATAAAAATTCTCCTGGTTTTACCAAAACATCTAAAAAAGAAACTCTACTATTTCAAAAGTTTTAATATATTATGAAATTATTCTAACTATAGAATTCATATAAAAATTTAATTTCTACAAATAACGAGTATTTCTCCCTTTAAATACGCTATATTCCACATGAATATTATGAGTCAATACCATGAGTTATCATAAACCTAGAGCTAAAAAAAATCGCTAATTTTACTAAGCAAAGTTTACTTTAAATACCCAATAATAATAATAATAATAATAATAATTTTTTCCCAAGGAAAAATCTTGACTTTCATTATTTTTAATATTGAAAATTTCATGTTGTAGATGCTTAATAGAATATCCAAAAAAAAGTGATCATGGTTGATCAAACTGCCAAAAAAATATATACCCAAAAATGGATATAATAGATAAAGCAACTTGTCGAGAAGTATTTCTTCAGAAAGATTAAAAACTTTAAACGCTATCATTCAATATGTACATTTTTACAAAAAATTATCCTAAAAATTAATATAAGATTTCATGTGGATGTTTCCTCCTGTGTTGGGTGATTAGTAAAAGGCCTATGTTGAAATTGACAATGATCCATGGAAATTTATTATGTGATCATCCAAGTACCAAGTACCTGTTGCGCTACATCCTTGGATAAATTGAGAGAAAGTTGATTCCTTTCCATGTAAATATGATGACACAAAACATAATCAAAATGTGATTTTAATAAATTTTGTCCAACATATTTATGAGTGTGCGCACATGACATGTTGACTGTTCATTGAACCAATTTATGATAATTTTAGAATCGTTGAAGATCTGTAATTAACGACACCCTTTCTCAATGGAAAATATAAGGAGGATTCTATGATTGTTTAGTTCGGCATAATTATTTGTACCCCTGCCAAGCCCATTTTCAATTTGAAATAATGGTTTTCATTTTGATAAAGGATCACACCACCACCACATCTACCTTGCTAAGATGATCCATCGAAATATGTCCATGGGAACGTGTGATCAATAGTCTCATAAATTATATTTCGAGTGTTTTGATGATGATCTTCATTAGGAATCAAATTGTAAATTGCAATTATATGAGCAACCACAAGATTCCAATGTTTTTAAGAATCTTGGAATATTTTCTAATTTCTACCTAACCAAATACCCCAGCAAACCAAAAGAGGAATATTTCTAAGTTTTGGAGGTTGTGTCGCATCCCACCATGTCATCCAGGCATCATTGATAGAATTCGCCTGCCATCTTATGTGAATGTCTAATGCCTGATATAACTGATTCTAGATTTGCATAGAGTAAGGACAATAAAAAATTAATGGTTGACAATCTCCTCATTGCTTGGACACATTGCACACCAAGATGGATCCTAAAAATGTCTCCGCTTCAAATTTCCCTAGTAGGAACCTTATTTTCTAATAAACACCACATAAGTAGTGTAGATTTTATCGAGATTTTCAATTTCCATAACAGTCTCCACCACTAGGAAATATCTTCAGGTTCATGATTTGCATATATAAATTGATAACCTTCTTTAGGAGAATATCTTCCTCGGGGTGAGTGAATCCAGACGATTTCATCCTCATGATTAAGTATTATAATATGAGATGCATATAGGGAATTTGTATAGTGAATCCAAACCTGATGCCATTGAGTTGGAAGATGAAGTTGTTGTGTCAATTACCATTTTTTCCCTAAAATAGAAGAATGCTCCATATCAACTACCTGGTATCTTGTCTTTTTTCCCATATTAAACATAATTTCAATTAGTTATGGTGGAAGGAGGTGTGTAGTTCCATTTTTAGACCATTGATCAATCCCAATTTGAACCTTCACACCAGATCCCACACGTCAAGCTAACCCAGAATTGATGAAACCAAAGGAGTTTTGAACATCCCTCCAAATCATCGAGATGTTTGATTTGTTCCTATTTGAAAGCCAGATCCAATCTTATAAAGGGAGTGGATTGATGTAATTTACTTTAGTAACTTCAGTCCATAGAATATCCAGGATATCAATAGTCATCCTAATTTAGTAGCCAAGGCTTGAGAAAAATAATATAAATTTTTCATCCCCCACCCTCCCCATTTCTTAGGGAGAGAAATTCGAGCCAATTTTACCTAGGAAAAAATTATGTCTTCCTTCTTGCCTTGCCATAAAAAACCACAAAAAATTCATTGGATTTTGTGAAGGATACCCTTTGGTATCCATAATAAGGACATCCAATAAATAGGAATTGCCTCCAAAATAGACTTGATGAGCACCAACCTCCCCACACACAATAATCATTGATGACACCATACATTTATCGACATTTCATTTTTTTCAAATAGCCACAACCAGATTGTTTCTTTATAATCATTTGGCTTGAGTACGAATCCCAAATATTTTAAACCCTCCTCTATATCCAAAAAACAATAAGGTAACTGAGCCTGTGCATATTCCATTTCATTTCAGGAACAATCGACAGAATATAGTGCATATTTCTCCTCATTTGTTTCCATGCCATGCCCATAGCTTTACTGAATAATTTATAAATGCTATGAAAAGCACATGTGTCTCTAATGGAACCATTCGGGAAAATGAGTACATCATCAACAAATAATAGAAGTGCCAATTCAATGTTTTCAGCAATACGAACTCCCTTCAAACCACTCCGTCTTCTTTCAATGTACATTATTCTTCTCAGGCCTACCATGACTAATAAAAATAAAAGAGGGGATAGGGGGCAAACCTGGTGAGGCCACACCCAACATGAAACAAAAATTAGCGGGACCATTTATTAGCACACTGAAAGAAGAAAATGTTATACAACACATGATCCAGTTTATAAATTCATTATGAAAACCCAAATGATTTAGTAACATTTTAAGGTACAACCAAGAGGTCCTGTCATAAGCTTTTGATAAATCTCTTTTGAGAATCATACCTTTCAACTTATTCACCATTAAGGAGTGAAGCCCTTCCCTAGGAAACACGTATGGCTTCATGGATGTGTCGATTCTCAGGAAAATAAAATTGTTCCTTGCAGATGTTTTGCGATAGTACAGGCTTAATGTGATTGGCAATAAATTTCACAATGATTGTGTATATGCAATTACACAATGAGATAGTCATTAAAAATCCTAGGATTATTTGATTTTGGAATGAGTGCAATGAAGGTGGCATTGAATGCCTCATAAATTTTTCCCGTCATTCTGCACTCTTCAATTACTTTTAGAAGATCCTGACCAATAGATCATAAAATGCAAGAAAAAATTTGATTGGCCACCCATCTAGACTAGGACTCTTGTAACTTTTAAACCACTTTAGAACTGCTTCAAGCTCTCCCATAGTGAGATTCATTATTTGCATCTTCATCGAAAAAACAAGGAAATAATCTTGCAACCCTACTCATCTCAACCAATGATGCTTCTCTTAGAGCCAAAAACAAAGACTGAAAGTGTCGAGTACCCATGCATGCCAATTCCCTTAAGGTTTAATATTTTTCACCAAATGAGTTTTCCAAGGACCAAATAGTGTTTATTGCACTTCGAATCCTAGCAAATAGTTGTAAGAATTTTGAGTTTTCATCCCCTGCATGTATTAAAATAGGTTGACTCTGCAAGCACTATGTTTCCTCCTTTTCTTCCAATCGCCTAGGCTTATTAGGGTCTAGTTGTATAATGTGAAGCTTTGATTCTAATGTGGCATATCCACCACTTCCAGGTTCTTCTAATATTTCCAATTCCTCCTCATTTCTACAATAATAATACTACTAATAATGCTAATAATAATAATAATAAAATTTATTATTATTATTATTTTAGTTTGAAGTAATTTTTTATTTTAACTTAGATTTATTTTTATTTTTATTATTTTATTATTTTTGTTTACGTAACATAACATAACATCACAACATCTCTTCCACATAGGTCTGGAAAGCACATCTTAGTGCAATAATATTATAATAACATTAAGAATATTATTATAACCAATCTAGATCTATCTTAACTTTGGATCTATTTAGTTCTAAGAGGTATCAAAACTCTCATGGTGCCAACCACTTTTTGAGTGCAAATAAAAAGAGATTTTATCCCTATATGTGCTTGATAGGTCCAGAGTTAAGATGGATCTAGGTTGGTTTTTTACTTTCAATTACTTCTTCTCTTCACACATCAAAATATTTTATTATGGTTCATATAAATACAACACAAGCGTTAGATCAAGTGGTCTAGAGCAAGATGTGAGGTTGTTTGATATTATTGCTAGTTGTTGTTGATCACAGGTTCAACTCTCTTAGATTCCCTTGGGTCAAGGCCCTGTAATTGGGGCCAAAATTTTACCTAGTTTAAGAATCCACGAAATATGGAGAAGTACTCCAGGATTTCATGTGCTTTCATTGCAAGTAATATGTGTGTGTGTATTCTCTAAAGTTGATATTAAAATAAATTAGTTAACATAGATATTCAAATTCCTTCCTAATAACAGTAATAAGAGGGATATGTGTAGTTCATTCAATTCTTATTATAAAAATAATATGTGACATGCCTCGAGGGTTAGCTCAATTGGTCGAGTCCCCATAATTGAACACCTCTTCTATTGAGAGGTCTCGGGTTCAAATTCTCTTGAAACTTTCGAGGTGAGGCCAAAACGATAAGTGACCCCTTTAAGTGGATCTGCATCGAATAATATTATGTGGACATAGTGAGTCACAGATCTATGAGGATTGTGAAATACATAGAAAAAAACACCTTTTTCTATTAAGAGGTTACATGTTCAATTCTATCGACACTTTGAGAGTAAGGCTTTGTGGTGGAACTAGTATGAAGTGATCCCTTCGGGTGGATCTACCTGGTACAAACATTTCATGGAGGCATTAGTCATTGATTTCTTTCTGGGGTCTATGAATCACATAGAAAAAAAATCCGCCAAGGGCTAGTCCTTGATTTCTTTCTGGGGTCTGTGAACCACATAAAAAAAAAATCCCCCAACGGTTAGCACAACTGGTCAAATCCCTATTGTTAAATCACCTTTGCTATTGAGGGGTCACGCGTTTAATTGTCTCAACACTCTTAGGGTCACGCTTTATGGTTGAGTTGGCAGGAAGTGATCTCTTTGGGTGGATCTGCTTGGTATGAATATTTCGTAGACGTAGCAGTCACCAATCTCTAGGTTTTGTGAACCACATAGAAAAAAATCAATATGTGACATTTAAAAAATATTAATAGTAATTGAAAAATGCAATGTACATCATAAATAAAATATTTCAATATGTAAAATTATGTAATATTGAAATGTATTTCAGGAAAAAGAAAAAATTAGTTTAAACAACATATATTAACTAAACTATTTCAATATCAACATTTTACATAATAATAATTGTAATAATAATACCATGTATATATTATATAAAGTAATTGAAAAATTAAATTATTATTGTTACACCATTTCAAACTTATAATTTAATCTTTTGGCCCTCTTTTAAGTGTTAATTTTGAATCTAACAAATATTTTTTGAAATTGCATGTTTAATTTATGTTTTTTACACAATCCAAGTATCAAAAAGAGTTTTCACCTTAAGATATTTGATCCTTCTCAGAGCTTACTAAATATCATTGGTTGTGTCTACACTTGGCCTATTGACACAAATTGTCTATTCATCATTATGCACTAATGATTAAGGTCCCTTAAAATAAAAAACTTAAATTTTGGAGTTAGTTTGTTAAAAAAAATGAAGTGAGAGTAAAAAGATATTAGAAAAACTCATAAAAAAATATTGAGAGAAAATTAGTAAGTTTTTCCTACATATGTCACATCTAGTATATTTCTCTAATATTTTCTCCACCCTCTCCATCTTTCTCCACTACAAAAATAATTAAAATAGAATAAACAAAATGCATTTCAAATACACACTATTCCTAACCACCACCATATAATATACTTAATTTCTTTCTCCACTCCAAAAATAATTAAAATAAAATAAACAAAATGCATTTCAAATACACACTATTCCTAACCACCACCATATAATTAATATACTTAATTTCAATTTTATCATATAAAAGTATGATGGATACGTAAAAGTAATTATCATTAAAATATAGTTTGTTATTCAATGCTTTCTCACCAAAGCATACACTTTCGCTTTATTGGGATCATTACCCACTTCTTATTCTCCTTCATGTCTTCTATCATTTGAAATTCACACAAGCAAAGCCTTCATTTTTTTCTTTATCGACGCCCTGACCCACTTCATATTCTCCTTCTCCTCTTCTTTTCTTCAAAATTCACACCAAGCCAAGCCTTCACTTTTGCTTTATTGGGACCATTCCCCACTTTTTTTATTGTCCTCCGTCTAAAATTCACACACGCCTTTCCTTCTCTCCTTCGTTGTTCTTCTCCGAAAGAAATAGCATATGCTTTTACTTCAACAGTAGTGTTCGCATCAACTTTCACAATGCTGGATGCTCCTCTGCACCGCCAATAAATGATTCGCATAAACTTTCACCATCTATATTGTGAACATTGCCGATTGCCGAATTCTCCTTCTGCAATGCTATATGAATGCGTAATGTTCTTTGACTGATTGCTCATCACATTTCATACACCCAATCCACCAGAGATTTCTCATCACTTTTCAATCAACACTACTTTCTCTTCTGCTGTGCTGTGCTGTGAGGCCACGAGAACGTTAAGAAAGCCATGGATATCGTCCCTACTGTCTCCCAAGTGATGCAACTGATGAAGGAAGTTCTTGATGAGAAAAACTGCGAAGTTTTGCAGCCTGTTTTGGCGCATGTGCAGGATCTTCCGCTGGATATCACTTCCGTTTTCCAACCTGAAGGGAAAGAGAGCCAGGAGGTCATTAAGATTTGGTTGCAACTGCTGCATAATTGCCTTATAGACGCGAAGAGCATACTCCATCGCTATAGTCCATCACAACGACAACGGTGTGTGGAATTTCTCATCTGCAAGCCCGGGAAACACTTCAAAGAAATCAAAGAATGGAAGCAACATTTTGATTACCTCTTACAAGACCTTCAAAGAGACCTTGCAGTAGTCCCTAGTCGGGAGGCTGTAATCGCTCCAGTCATCGCTACAGTTATTTCATTGATGAAGGATGTTATTGAGGAGGACGAAAACCGTCAGATTCTGCAAACTGAATTGAGGTCTATGTACAATTTTCTGCTCGATGTAAGCGCTGTCTTCCAAGATCAACACAAAGCAGCCCCAGAGACCCTCAAGATTTGGTTACAACTATTGCAAAATTCCCTGACAGAGGCAAATAACATACTCCATTGCAGCAACGATGCGGAGCGACACTACGAACAAGTCAAAGAATGGAAGGTAATTTTTAATTAGTTCTTTGGAGGCCTTTGAAGACACTTTTCACTGTTTGTTACTGCTGACCAGATTGTCAACAGAGATCCAATTCCTGCTGTGACCACAGAAGAGCTAGAAAAACCGCTCTCTAAAGATGAAGCGTGGGAGTTGTTCAGAGGAATAGCTTTCAAAGACAACTCTGTTCCTACAGATATAGAGGAGCATGCTCAGAATATTGCGGACGAGTGTAAAGGTTTTCATTTGGCCATAACCTTAGTCGCCGCAGCAATGAGGGGAAAAGGTACAGTACATGAATGGGAGACCTCTTTATGTTCCTTGAACATTCTTGCATATTCTTCTTCTCAGCCAGATACTCTGCAACCACAACTCTATCCATTATTGAGATGGAGTTATGACGCATTGCCCAATTCTGACATCAAGAATTGCTTCCTTTACTGTGCCATGTATCCCAGAGATGAAGAAATCAAAGTGCAGGAATTAGTGCAGATGTGACAATTTCACAAAACAGGAGAAGCAGAGGACAGAACAAATTATTGGAGGAAAAACCCGCCATGATGAATTACCGATGTGAATTATTTATACAAACAATCTGACAGTTATCGGAACTGAAACGGAACTAAATGTAAACTACTTCTAAACTAATCTACAACGAAACTAATTCTTTAACACTCCCCCTTAATTTTGAGGGTTACATTTGTTTTATTCCTAACTTTTGACATTGAAATTCAAAATTAACTTTTCCTAGCGGTTTGGTGAAAATATCTGCTAACTGCTCCTTGGAATCACAAAATTTGAGAACAATGTCACCATTCTTGACGAGTTCACGAATGAAGTGAAAACGAGTGTCGATATGTTTGCTTCTTTGATGAAACACATTGTTCTTCGACAAGGAAATAGCGGAAGTGTTGTCACAAAGGATTGAAATCGGTTCATTATCTGTATATCCAAAGTCAGAGAGAAGTCTTTTTAGCCACACTGCTTGACATGATGCTGAATTCGCTGCAACATACTCGGCCTCTGTTGAAGATAGTGCAACTATGGGTTGCTTTTTGGATGACCACGAGATCAAGTTTCTGCCAAATAGAAAAGCATAGCCAAAAGTGTTTTTCCGATCATCAATACAACCTGCATAATCACTATCTGTATAACCAACAAGCTTACTGTCTGCAGAGGCTGCATACGATAAACCATAAGTAGATGTACCTGCAATGTATCTTAACACCATTTTTCCAGCTTTCCAATGACAGTCTTTAGGAGATTCCATAAACCTGGAGATATAACTAGCTGCAAATGCTATATCAGGCCTAGTAGCAGTAAGATACATAATACTACCAGCAAGCTGCTTATACAAAGTCGCATTAACAATAGTACCCACATCATCTTTACTCAACTTTGTACCAACTTCGATAGGAGTATCAACCGGTTTACACCTGTCCATCTTAAACTTTTTCAAAATGTCAGTAGCATACTTCTGTTGACTCATAAACATACCATCCTGTGTTTGTTTCACTTCAATACCTAAGAAGTATCTCATTAATCCAAGATCTGTCATTTCAAATTCATTTTTCATTGCAGATTTAAATTCATCTAACTGCATGTTACCTGTATAGATTATGTCATCAACATAAAGACACAATATCAAAATATTACCTTGATGATCATTCTTGATATACAAAGTGGGCTCGGGGTCGCTCCTTCGGAAACCATTATTCAACAAGTAATGGTCTATTCGGCTGTACCAAGCTCTTGGAGCTTGCTTCAAGCCATACAACGCTTTCTTCAACCTGTACACTTTATGTTCATGATTTTTTATTTCAAAACCAGGTGGTTGTTCAATATACACTTCTTCATTCAAGACACCATTAAAAAAAGTAGACTTTACGTCCATTTGGTAAATAGGCCACTTATTTTGTGCTGCAATAGCCAATACAAATCGAACTGTATCAATTCTTGCTACAGATGCAAATGTTTCACCATAATCTATGCCAAGTTGCTGAGAAAAACCTTTGGCAACTAATCGTGCTTTGTGCTTATCAACTTCACCTCTCTCATTTAACTTTGTTTTAAAAACCCATTTGACACCTATTGAGTTTTTATCATGAGGTAGATCAACCAAATCCCAAGTTTGATTTCTTTCAATAGCATCGATTTCATTATTCATAGCATCTACCCATACTTTATCTTTTATAGCCTCTTCAAAACAAGTAGGTTGGAATGAAAGAAATGCAAAATTTACAATATCATCAACATCATCTTGTGCATAAATATCACTTAAGTTTCTCATCTTTGGATTATCAGAATCAGACTCAGAAGATGATGAACTGCTACTGCTGGATGAACTACTACTGGTTTTGTCTTGAACCTGTAATCTTGGAGTGCTTGTTGCAGGTGTATGAAGTTCATCTAATAGAATAAAAGGATCAGGACAAGTATTGTTCTCCATTTCATTCCAAGACTTCACATCTCGACTTACAACAAATTTCTTAGTTATAGGATTAAACAATCTGTACGCCTTAGATTGATCACTATATCCTATAAAAATATACTTTTCACTCCTATCATCAAGCTTTTTTCTCAATTTTTCTGGAACATGAGCGAAAGCAATACAACCAAATACGCGAAAGTGTGAAACTGTTACTTTTTTTCCACTCCATGCTTCTTCAGGTACAAAATTTTGAACACTGGAAGTTGGCGATCTATTCAAAATATATACCGAACATGCAACTGCTTCAGCCCATAGATCTTTAGAAAAATTTTGTGTTTTAAGCAAACTTCGAGCCATATTCATAATTGTTTGATTCTTTCTTTCTGTGACTCCGTTCTGTTGTGGAGTGTAGCTAGTTGTTGTTTGTTTTTTAATACCATGTTGTTTGCAAAAATCAATGAAGTCGTTAGATTCATACTCACCTCCTTTATCAGACCTCAGAACTTTAATAAACTTGCCACTTTGTTTTTCAGCCTCGGCCTTGAACTCTTTAAACTTCGAAAATGTTTCTGATTTATATTTGATGAAATACACCCAAATTTTCCTGCTAAAATCGCCAATGAAAGTAAGAAAATAAGGACTGCTAGCAACTGATTTTTCTTTCATAGGACCACATAAATCTGTATGCACTAACTCTAGTTGTTCTTTGGCTCTATTAGAGGCTGAAGCAAAACTATCTCGTTTATGTTTACTCATAATACAACTTGTACAGGAAGAGATATGATCAGACAAAGAAGGCAACCCTTTCACCATGGACTGACTTTGCAACAAACTCATACTTTTGATAGGTAAGTGGCCATATCGCAAATGCCACAAATCAGAGTTAGTTGGCGTTGAAACATTATGTGCATACAACTTTTCACTTTTCAACTGTAACTGATACAACCTGTTCTTTGTCATTGGAATCTTTGCAACAAGAGACTTATGTTTATCAACAATCGTGCAAGTAGTGTTGTGAAAGCTAACATCATAACCATGTGCATCTAACTGACCAACACTCAACAAATTATGCTTGAAATTGGGTACATAATAAACATCATAGATATTCTTCACAACATTTTTTTTGGTTAAGACAGGTACAACACCTTTTCCTGAAGCTTTAACCTGACGATCATCACCCAAACCAATAGATGACTTGAAAGATGTATCAAGATGTGAAAACAAATCACTATGACCAGTCATATGATTACTACATCCACTTTCAACCAACCAAACATCTTTATTAGGTACTTGCACAGTTACTTGGCATGTCAAAAATAAAACATCTGATGTTTCACATTCAATGTTTGTGACATTGGCTTTGTTTTTATTCAGAACATACTGTAGTTTTCAACATTCAGACTTATAATGGCCATATTTTTTGCAGTAGTGACACTGAATTTTAGATTTATCTATCCACCTATGACCATGATCATTTTGAGACTTCTCTGAATGTGTTTCAGTTACCTGTGATCTATCATCAGACTGAGACTGTCCTCTACCTTTACTTTTCCTGCCATGAAAACCTCTGCCTCTACCTCTATCCATTGACGCTTTAGATTTAAAAGCATGCTCTAAATCACTGACATCTAAATTAATTCTTGCTTCATGTGCCAACAAAGAACCAGTTAATTCTTCCACAGATAATTTTGTCAATTCTCTCAATTCAAAAACAGTAACGATCATATCAATTTTTTTTGGCAAACATCTAAGAACTTTTTCAACAATTCTTTGGTCATCAAGTTCTTCACCATTCATCCGAAGCTGATTTACAACACCCATAACTTTAGTCATAAACTGATCAATGGTTTCTGAGTCAGTCATTTTAAGCGTTTCAAATTGGGTTCTAAGTGTCTGTAATCTTACCATTTTTACTTTATCATTTCCTTGATAAGCAGCCTTAAGTATATCCCAAACTGATTTAGCAGCAGTAATTTTAGGAAATATAGCGTCATCTAATGAATTTAAAATGCAGGACTTTGCTCTACCTTCTTTCTGTTTAATTTCATCAAATTGTCTTCTTTGGGCAGCAGTCATACCAGCAATTTCATTTGCGTCAGGTTCTTGGAACCCCAATTCTATTAATTCCCAACACCCTAAGCCTTGTAAACATGCTTGCATTTTAAGACTCCAAAAATCATAATTTTTTCCACTAAATAATGGTGTCAGAATGGAAAACTGACTTGTTGAAGCCATTTTTAAAAACAATCACCTTTAATAAACCAACAATCTTTACCTCTCCTCTTTACTAAAAGCAAATAAAAAAAAACTTCAACTCAACATACTCTTGTTCTCTTATTTTAATACACAACTTTCACATCATAAAACAACCCCGTTAATCACTTTAGTCACGAGACAATGAAAAGTCTGAATATCTGGTTCCAACAAAAAACAGAAGTTGGAAAAACAAACTGCGTTAGAACAGAGAGGAGAGGTCACAACAGAACACGGAAGCCATTGCCGGAGAAAACACACCGCCAAATGAATTTCGCTGATTTTGATCAAGATCTTCTGAAACGTTAAAAGCTTCAGAAAAGAAACAACACAGGAGACAGGTTCGAACACAAAATTCTCAACAGCAAGACCGCTCCAGCAGTTCCGGCAAATATGAAGGCCGTCCTTCCTTCTCACCCACGCTGGCTCTGTTGTTTTCTTCACGCAGCAGCAAACAGGCGGTGGTAGCAAACATGCTTCTCTGTTGTTGCAGAAAACAAATCTCCAGCCTTTGTCCAAGAAGAACCCCAAGGCTCCGATACCATGACAATTTCACAAAACAGGAGAAGCAGAGGACAGAACAAATTATTGGAGGAAAAACCCGCCATGATGAATTACCGATGTGAATTATTTATACAAACAATCTGACAGTTATCGGAACTGAAACAGAACTGAATGTAAACTACTTCTAAACTAATCTACAGCGAAACTAATTCTTTAACAAGATGTGGGTTGCAGAGGGCCTAGTGAGAAGCAAACAGAAGACCCATTTAATGGACATGGCCATGCTGTTCGTGAGATGGCAGTATATATTGGCGAGGAGGAGGAGAATTGTTTATTGAAGGCACATCAAGGGCTGCAAAACTTCCCAACAATATTCCACAATGAGGATTGCAAAAGGATCTCAGTTTTCCGAAATGATATTCAAAGTCTCCCTGCCGAGTTCACATGTCCAAAACTGGTGAGTCTCATGTTATCTCTTGATGGTTCAATTGAAGAGGTTCCACCAGGATTTCTATTCAGTCTGACGTCTCTGAAGGTTCTCCATCTACAGTCGAACAGTATAAGATCAATCCCATCGTCAGTGGGGCAACTGAAACATCTTGAGTTTCTCAGTTTACGAAGAGTTAATAATATCAGTGATTTGCCGGAAGAGATAGGTAATCTTTCTTCCCTTCAATTTTTGGATCTGGAAGATTGTTCCAGCCTACAATCATTGCCGGCTAAGATCAGTGAGCTTACAAATCTCAAGCATCTTAGTTTAAACCGCTGTGGGCAGTTAAAGGTGATTCCACATGAAATCTCCCAACTGACTTCATTAACCACACTGGACGCATGGAGAGTTGAATTAAGTGTGGAAGCAGAATCAGAAGCAAGTATTTGGAGATTGAAGGGTTTGAGCAATCTGGCGATGCTGAGAATAAGGGTAGGATCATCAGGAATAGAAGAGGGCAGAATAAGGGTAGGATCATCAGGAATAGAAGAGGGCATGAGGGGGACATGGCTGGACATGAGGCACTTACACTTGTGGTCTCCTTATCTTCCGCTTCCGCAGGACATGAAGAAGATGAGTAAGCTTCAACTTTTTGCAATGGAGAGGTACAGATGGTCAAGTCTGCCAGATTACATTTGCAAGTTCCGACATCTACAAGCCATACAATTGGAGATCTGCTTGGAGCTATGGGAGCTATCACCGTTGGAACGGGTGCCAAGCCTAAAGGCTCTATGGTTGGGTTGTTGCATTGGTTTGGAAGAGTTGGGAATAGGGAATTCTGGCGGATTCTTAATGTTAGAGATATTGATTCTCGACTACTTACTAAATTTAGAAAGCATTGGGGAAGCATCAAATAATGGTGTATGGAATGAAAGTACACTACCCAGACTGAGTATGTTGGGTATAAAAAGATGTCCAATGTTGAAGAGATTTCCCAGGGGGATGGACAAGTTACCCAATTTAACTACAATATTTGCAGAGGAAGAGTGGTGGCATCAAATAATTTGGGAAGATGGTGACACGAAAATACGCCTTCAGAAGTTATATAAAGAATGGTATTATCTGTAATGTACAGGCAGGGTAGGGCCTCCGACATGGGAAGAGAAGCGTCCGATAGAGTAGAATGAGGTTTGGAGGCATTGATGGGCGCCAGTCATCCATACATAAACTCTGTAATGAGGTCTGCAGGCATTATGAAAAAGTTCTTTAATTTTGAATTAAATACCCTTGCAAATGTAATACACACCTTTAATTGTTTGTATCAAAGATAATTTTTGAAAAGGCTCTCTCTTTCTTAGTTTTTCTATACCAGCTGTACTCTTTATTATTTGTTTCTATATGAGCTCTCTGTACTTTTTATTATTTATCATTGTAATTCTGGTAATTTATATAATTTTATGTAAAATATCTTTAGTTTTATATAATTTTATGTAAAATATTCTTAGTTGAAATTGTCCAAAGTTGAAAAGATTTCCCAGGAGGATGGACAAGTTACCCAATTTAACTACAATATTTGGCGAGAAAGAGTGGTGGCGTCAAATAATTTGGGAATAGATGGTATTGCCGGAAATAATTTGCGCCAAAAATTATGTAAAAGGGCAAGGAAGAACTATAAAACATGGGCGGAAGAAACTGTCAGGTAGATGGGAATGAGGTTTGGAGGCATTGATGAGCGACGATCATCCATACACATAAACTGCGTAATGAAGAAATAGGGGCATTATGAAAAAAGTTCTTTAATTTGAATTAAATACCCTCGCAAATGGAATACACCCCTTATTGTATCAAAAAGGATCTCTCTTTCTTAGTTTTTCTATACCGGCTATACTCTTTGTATTACATTTCTATATGAGCTCTTTGAACTTTTGACTTATTTATCATTGTAATTCTGGTAATTTATATAATTTTATGTAAAATATCTTTAGTTTTATATAATTTTATGTAAAATATTCTTAGTTTTGAAGATATATCATTTTTAAGAGGTTTTATCTTTCTTAGTTTTTTTAATACGAGCTCTATGTACGCTTTATTATTTGTTTCTTTTGTATTTTTTGTTCTTAGTTTTTTCTATGCAAAGTCTCTGTACTCTTTATTATTGGTATCTATACGAGCTCTTAGTACATTTTATTATTTGTCGTTGTAATATATAATTTTATGTAAAATAGATTTTTTATAATTATTTTATATTAAAATTATTTGAGGAAAGATATTTAATTTTAAAATAATAATAATAATAAAATTTATAATTTGTTTAATTAAATTTTAATTTTTTATTTAAAAAAATATTTTAAGATAAAAATAAAAATGATGGTGCTTTTTTTCAATCTATCACATTTCATTTTTCAAATTAGCTCAGAGCTCAACAATCAAATTAGTAATGCAAAATGCATTTTCATAATTTAAACGCATTTACATTAAAGTAATTATTATTTTTTTCATAAGTTATTTGTCATATTCAGTGTTATATAATTTTTTAATCAAAAAATTTTAAACATCTTTAATGTAAATTTGATTGTTTAAAGACAAGCTTAAGAGATTATGTAAACTTATCAATTTAATGGCCCAATCCAATATTTTTTTCTACGCAAGTATACCTTAAACTTAGGAGTTGGTAGATGTCCATTTTTAAATATATATATATATATATATATATATATATATATATATATATATATATATATATATATATAGATATTGTTTAAATAAAAAACATTGGGATGTAAGATTGAAGCCACATGAGGAGATGGCATCGCTAGTGTTTACGAAGGTTGAATGGGGCGCCAAAACAGAGGATCTTAGCGGTTGTGGCTGAGAGGTGCCAGACGTTGGCAGGATGGGGATTCCTTGTTGGACAGAGACAACTACAGAACCACAAACATAAGTTAAATGAGTTAAAACCCTCAGACCTATTCAGAAATGGGAAGAGGGCAATGAAAAACCCAGAATGCCAAGATAGCAACCTTTTGTATCAAATGGTGGGGTTCTTTTTTTACCTGCGAATCGAGGCTTCCGAATTTTAGTTGTTTGATGGTTTGACCACTGGTTACGTGAGCGTTCTCTAGTTCCTGGAGATGAGGTTACTCGATACTTGCTTTAGGATCCTCATTTTCAGTCGGTGTGGCTGTTGGTGATTGGGCTCGACCTGCTGGACCATTATTCACTCAGGAACCAACAGTTGTCTCCTTCATCAGTGTAGATTTTTTACCATCGCCCCTCTTGGTGTAGTGGTGATCAGGTGTTTAGTGTAAAAGCTAAAAAATGAAAGTGCTCAAAATTGAATGGAAACTGAACGACATCAAAGTATGTGTTGCCAAGAATCCAGCGCAATTCTTTTCGTCGAAAATAGAGTCTGGATGAAGAATATGGAGCCTATTGTTCGTTTTCCAAAAGAGCTAAAAAACTTGCAGAACATGACAAAATGGTGACATGGCAGCCCAATCAGTAGAATAGGAATATTCTTGGAATAATCTTTAGTTTTGTGAAATGACACTGTGAAAAGTGTCACTACAGGATTTGCCAGCTAGTTTTGAAAGTGAAATTATTTTATATTTGCTCCTAAGGTCGAATTTGATTTTTTTTTAATATATGGGGATAGTCCAACCATGGGATGACATGTGGTGCAGCTAGATCCAGCCACGTGCCCCCTCTGGTGGACCTAGGTTTCGAATATTGGTCGAATTTCATTATAGTTACAAGGTCGAATTTCATTTTATATGCCAAGGTCTGCATTGTATTACAAAGGAAGGTGGGAAACCATACATTATGGTTTAAATTCCATACAAATCAAACTCCAATTTTTTATTAATCCTAACGTTGGATTGGGGTCAGATATGGTATATTATATACTGTGAAAATGCATATTATAACCAAAGTCTGAATGTGTATCAAAGGTCAAAGTTCTTGCATATATATATCGGTGGAAAAAAATTATGTGCAGATTGGGAGGAGGTCGGAGCTCAACCCCACGACCTCCTCCACAACAATCCACCGGCTTACAACTAGCCCACACCATTAGTCCTTGTTATGTATAGGTTGCGAGCGATATTTGAAGTCAATGGTTCGCATAGGCGAGGGTATGGAGGGGGCCAACCCCCGCCCCACAAGACTTTGTGATATAACCAGAGCAATGGAGTTCCATAAGCGAGCAAATTAAATATTAATATGGGTTTATTAGCCCATAATCCATGATCTAAGCCCTAATACATATGTTAATCCAGATTATTGTAAAATCGTGCTTATAGCGCTAATCCATGCTTATTGGAAGTTAATCTAGTTTATAAATTAATTAAACTACAGTTATGTTGGACGAATTTTTGGCGGAGCCACCAAATTCGGAGCTTCCCCCAAATTTGAAGGCCTTAACTGGAGTCTTCTCTAGTTTTGGAGGCAGTTTACTAGGAAAAATGGTTTGGCCATATCTTTGGCAAAATTCGACCAAATTGAGAGCAAGAAGAGTCATTTCTGAATTATTTAGACATTCTGGACACATTGAAGTAGGTTTCAGGAGTAGTAGGTGAATGTAAAATACATTTTTTTCACATTTGAGCTAATATAGAGGCCTAAGCCATGGAAGCTGGACAAAGGAGATGTAGCCCAGGAGGGGTGAATTCCTTCATCAAAACATTGTGTTAATGGATCAATTGTGATGGTTTGTTGCACTTGTTATTGTTTTTGTTCAACATTTGTTTTTCATGCTTTATGCTCTTTAATTTAACTTAAAACTTAACTCATTTACCTGTTTGACACTCATAAACACCAAGGAAACCTATGCACATAAAGCATAATATCAACAAAATAATTATAAATCTGAAGATGAAATTAGAACAGTGAAACTAACATTCAAATTCGGATCAAGTTAGTATTAGAGCAAGGGTTTCAAAAGTTTTTTTCTTGATTTGCTTGGGTTTTGTGCAAGTATGGTTTTAATGGTTGCAAATTTGTGATGCTTACAAGGTTAAAGTTGTAGAGAGGAGAAGGGAAACTATTGGGTGCTAGTCCTAAGATTAGGACCAGAAGAAGGAAAGCCACAGGAGCACCATCTCCATCCAAAGTTTCACTCATAGCTGCACTTGAAACACCTCAAGTTTTAGCTCAAGAAGCTGAGATTGAGGAGGTACATGTTGCACAAGAAGCTGATATTGAAGAGGTACAAGTTGCACCAGAAGCTGAGCTTGAATCCATAGCCATAATGTCAGATTTTGGAGAGAATGATGGTCTTTCAGAAGAGGCAACATACAAGAAATATTTCTATGAACTAACTGAAAGGGTTAGGATCCTCTTTGAAGAGAGGGACACCAATGATGGTGTTAGGGTCCCGTGATTTGGCCGATTGGCTAGCCAAATGACGATGTAACATCAAACCAAGCTTTGGAGCCCAAGGACCTAGCCTTCCTGGACTCAGAGAGGGATCTCTCTATAAGTGCAAAAGATGTCGGTGTGTTTACTTGCGATGTTATGATATTAGGCTAGTTATGAAGTGTGTTTTTTGGTTTTTTAGTTTTTAAGTTTGTGAGGGATGAAACTGATCAAATACATAAACTGGATAACAAGATGTAGATAAATTGGGTTATGGGGTCAAAAAGATCAAGGAAGCTAATGAGGCGATGATGTAAACCTGCTGTAGGGCCGATTTGATTCACAGTAGAGGGGATCTCTGGGCAAAATGGATTAAATGAACAATAAGTTGGTGAAAGACAAGGGATTTCAAGAGCAAACTAGTTTATAGCCAGACATAAACATGTAATAGAAAACCATTAATCATGCTAGGAATAACTATAAGCTAATCAATACATAGAAATCAAACATTCCAACCATACATAGAGGTATAAGACCCTCTAACTTCGGGAAATGGCTATCAGACTTTGGGGAAAACACATGAGACAAACTAACAACTCATAAACTATGCCGGAACGCCTAAACATAGTCTCTAAGTCATTGGGTACTTGGACAAATAAGTTTTCATGGTTTTAGGCAAAGGGCTAGATCGGGACTAGGCCTCCTTGGTTCAACAAAATGATCAACAAATCAGTCAAAGAGAAAGTTTTATGGATAGAACTATGGGCAGCTGATAGGTAGGTAGGGCAAACCATACATCCTACTCAACATACATGGAACTGATGAATAAAACTTAGCAACAACACCTTAGGTTACTAAAGAGCAGCTAAGAATTCTTTAGCATAACCAAGGGAGAAGAAAACATCAAGCTATGAAGATTCAGGGATTTTGAGGTGCCTCCATGGGCATGTCTCAAAATCAATCTTTACTGATCTATAGCAGCAAGAGAAATGAAATATGAGTGAAAACTAGAAGACAAAACAACATTAAGAAGCACTATACCATTCTACCATGTCAAGGAATCCATCAACAAGCCTTCAACATTCCTCAAAAGCATCCAAGAGGCAATCCAAACATCTTAACTCAAGTGTATTCTTCAAAGCTCATATGACCAATGCATTAATTCTTCTCTCAAGTTCAGCCTCTGATTTACAATGAGAATCATGGGATAAATAGGCTAGAAGGAGGAAAACCTCATGGAGCAACTAGCTATCCCATTGGCCAAGTCAAAATATTTAAACTTGTCCTTGAGGCTTTGCAAAGCCCAAGGCACAAAATATCCCATAAAATATCTAAAAAACTGCTAAAAACGGAAATTATATTGACTTTACATGATTTTCCCATGATAAAAATAGCCTAACGCACATTTGGGAAAAGCAGATTTTTGGAGTTCAAAAATTTCAAAAATACTTCATATTTATGCCTGAAAAAGATCCCCTGACTTGCTGGATGCAAATGGAAGCCTTCCCGATGTCTAAATGAGGCTCATGATGGCTCGTTGAAAAGCTCTCTGTGTCTGCTTTCCAAAGCAAGTGGAATCATCTCAATCTGATCTCTGAAAGTCCCTCAAAACTGTACCTGTGTGCAAAAACCCAGAAAATAGCAGGCTGCTGATAGGGCGGGCAGAATGTGCAAAATGAGGCTGTTTTTCGCCAATTTGGAGGGGAGAATGATCTTCAAATACCCTGAAAATCGCTGGAGACCTACTCATGGAATTATGGCATCCATTGGTATCATCCTCATCCCTTGGAAAATCCTCAAACTGAAATGGCGAAATTATGAGTTTTCGACCAAAAACCCAAAAAATGCCAAAAGACAAAAAGTTGTCGAAAAGGGCTCAAAATTGGCAGGCATGACCCTCAGGGGTCCCTAGCAACATGTTCCAAATCCAAGGCCAAAATATCAAGTGCTGATATGCCTTTCTCCTCTTTCCGTGCCCGGCGCTTCTTGAAACTGATGTTTATCACTACTGAGTTACTGCTGTTCAGCACTCTTCCCCTCTTTTTCCTGTTGCTGCTCATATTTATCACTGTCACGCTGCTCCTGTTGTCTTGCCTTGGAGGCATTTTGACCTGAATATGCTTTGGAAAAGACAAACTGCCTCACTGTATGTAAAATGCCCTGTTGGAGTTAAACTGTGTCACTTTACTGCTTTGACAATAAACAATGTGATTTGGATGGTTTGCAACAAGTTTTTTTTTTTTATAATACACATCCTCTGCTCTCTTTAGAAAATGACCTTCTACCTTGAATATATCTCAGCCAGGCAGATATCTCAATAGGACACCATGTGTAAAGATGAGACAAACTCCTGTGTCAATTTCCTGTATATAGTGTTGAGCAATCATTCCTTCTGTGAATTTGTTAGAGGCAAACCAATCATAGCTACATCTCTGTCTTCAATGTAAAACTCAATCATCAATCACCTGTCCTTTAGAAAGTGGCCCTATTCACCTTCAGAATATCTCTGTCAACAATTCTTCAAAATGATGCAATATAGTGAAAAGAAAAGGCAGACCCAGGTTAGGTGTAAAATCAATGCACGGTGCTTTAGGAAACACACCCTTTATTTGTGAATTCAAAAGATCAACCACCACATGTGAACCTCTGTCTCAAATGTTAAAATTCAAACATCAAGAACCTGTCCTTTAGAAAGTGGCCCTGCACCTTTGGAAAATTTCTGTCAAGTGTGCCACCCTTCAACAATTTGCATATAGGCAATCAACTCTCAGTTAAACAGTCACTGTATTTCTGAACAAGGAAACAGAGTTTTTGGAAAAAGCCTTCAAAGGTTTCACCAAGACCTGAAAGAGTTTCTATCTTGCAAAAAGGCAAGACCCCATCTCAAAATAACACCTCTGGTTATGTTAGAACAGCCCTTACTTTGAATGTAAAACAACTCTATTTAAACATGTAGACCCTGTTTCTTTATAACAAATTCTCCTCTGCAGCTTTAACCTATAAGCTTTTGCTTGAACAATAAACCCTTTTCCTACTAAACTTCACTGCTCCTCTGTGTATACCATTTCACTCAAACACAAACATGCTCACTTTAAAGTTAAACTTGTTGTGAACATACAGTCAAATTCATAGTTAGAACAGGGGTACTAGGGTTTAAAATGCTCCAAAAGCTTGAGCAGAGGCTGTAAGAGTTTCCTCTTTTCAAAATAATCAAGGCCTCTTTCAATTAGAATACCAGTCAGCCTTGGAAGAATGCCTTTATGTCCTCCAAAAATCCACTTGACAAAGAGCTTTTGAAGAGCAGAAAAACAGTCACAGTGATACAGTGAACAACTGTCCTTTTGGTGGTTGAGTAGGGTAACCTGTGCCCTGTAGCTTTCAACTTATATACTGCCCTTTGTCAACAACCCTTTTTCTGATTACACTTCACTGTTTGATAATTTGGCAATGATCTGAAGATAATGCGAAATGTTTTCCCTTAGACATAAGCCCTGTCTCTCTATAACAAACTCTCCTTTTACCTTTTTAGAGGTTTCTTTTGAGGTGGCAGTCAAAGATCTTGTAACCAACAAACTCCCTTTCAACAACAAATTGTTCTTTCTCTTGGTATGTAACTCAACCAATTAAGTCCACACTATCTACTCGGCCCAATAGAAAGTATACACAATCCAAGTCACTGTTTTTTTAAAGGACATGGTGACAGATTTTGAGAAGTTTTTATGATGTAACAAACAATCTTTTATCATTCCAACCATAAAATACTCCTCTCACACAAAAATTTCCTTCTCTATACTATGTTGCTCTCATACCATTTTGACAACACCTTGAATGCAATGGTGGCTTCATTCGCTGATTAGGCTTGATGGAATGGAAGGTCACAGTACCACTTTTGTTCTTTTAACATATAGAGGATACCTTTGGAAAGTCACCAAAGTTCACCCAATGACCACTATGTAAGACAAATAACCCACTGTTTTGCCCTTTAAGCCCTATGCTCCTTTCAATACTGATTGAGGTCAGTTTAATGGGATTTTCTCATTAATAAAGCTTCAAAACCCTTTCAAAAAACTACTTTAACATTCCTAACCAAGACCCTCACCCCTTTCACCAATTATTTATCCTTTGATGCACGAAGCATATGATTACCCTTTAGAAATTTGAATATACTAAAGAGGCACTTAAATACCTTGAAACACGGTGGCAGCCATTGTTGAAAAGTTTGAGCAGCTCTGGACATAGCTTTTGAAGGCTTTTAGGTGATTTTTTTTATCAGTGCTACAGGAATGCCGCAGGCTGCTACAGGCACGTCGCGCCTACAAAGGAGACAGTGTAAAAACCGTGCCAGGCACGTCGCGCCAAAACCCAGGCACGTCGCGCAAGTTTGCAGTTCATTTTGAGGGCCTTCCCGGTGTCGGAATTGGGCGCGAGATGGCTCGTTGGAAAGCTGTGGATGTCTACTTTCCAGAAAAACTTGAATTTTGTAATTTGGTGTCCATTTGATCCTTCAAAAATTGATTTTCCCAACACTGGTAAAAACTGGTGAATCCTGGTGCAGAAATGCATCGAGCTGTTTGTAGACCATTTTTGAATGCCTTCCCGGTGTCGGAATTGGGCGCGAGATGGCTCGTTGGAAAGATGTGGAAGTCTTATTTCCAGAAAAACTTGAAGTTTTTCATTTGGTGTCCATTTGAGCCTTCAAAAACTGACTGTCCCATCACTGGTCAAAAATGGTGTATGCTGGTGCAGAAAAAGATAGCGTTGATTGCAGGCCACTTTTGGATGCCTTCCTTTTGTCGGAATTTGGCCCGAGATGGCTCATCGGAAAGATATGGAAGTATATTTTCCATATCAACTTGAATATTTGCATTTGGAGTCCATTTGGCTGTTCAAAATCTGACTGTCCCATCACTGGTCAAAATGATGAATCCTAGTGTAGAAATTCTCCCGTGACATCTGTAGTTTTCACGTTTCTCACAAACCATGATACCTGTGTAGAAAATGAAGAAGGTTTTTCTTCTTGAACCTATGAGGGACAAAAACCTCTCTCACTTTTGTAAATTTCATCTCTTTTTGGTCAGAAAATCATTTTGAATCAAACTGCCCGGGCGCTCCTTAACCCTAATTTTGTTGTGGCAGAGGTATTATGATTCAACAGCCATGGAAATTTTACTATCCCTTTGTATTTGCTGAGATGAGATATTTGAGCCTCTTTTTGACTATGGGTACAGTCTGATAGACATATCATTTGAATATGAAAACCAATACCTTTGTATCAAAAACACTATCATTTACCTGTGCAATGACTTCTATTCAATTTCTTGGTATCCTTCCACTGCTTTCTTGTATCAATCAGTTTCAGCAACCTGCAATAGCTTTGGCCATCTACTCATATGTGGAGGAGGCTCTTCATCAGGTAAGGTATTTGAAAGTTTTTAAACAATTCTTTTCGAGACAGCCTTTTTCTGAAGGTGATGGTAAATAAACTACTTGGAAAACATCAGTCTTAGCACCTTCTCTTGCAAGCATCATTGTGTGTCAGCAGTAACCCTAGCCAGAGTAATACTGTCTCCCTGCACTTTCCTAAGGGTGATTTAGATATGTGGCTTGTTCATCTCATGATTGATTTACTTGACAAATAACCTTTGTGACTATGAAGGTCAGTGCTTTCTTGAAAAACCAAGAACTTTCTCTTGCCTGTGTAATGGCATTGGTTATCATCTGTTCTTATTTGATCTTGTGGATAGACAGGGTACTTATGCTTTGGATTTTTCACCAATGACATGCCTTTCTTCATTTCATCAATTCACATGATTCTGAAAGTTTGAGATGAGCTCCTTTATCAAATCAGACTTTCCTTTCTTTTGAGCTAGCATATTGCAAGCTCCATTCCTGTTATGATCATCAATTACATTCATGAAACCTGAAGATATTGTTTGTTTGTTTCAGTAAAGGCAAACCTGGACTTTTGCAACCTTCTGAGTCAAAAATGGCCTGCGCCCTCTGCTTATGGATGAAGGAGGCGCCCTAACCCTCTGCTTGTAAATGAAGGAGGTTCTGGGCCTTGACAATTTACCCCTTTGCTGAGACAGTGGCGACCCTTTCTTACTGTGATTTTCATGCTGGAAAGAGCTGTAAGGTCCAGATGAGTGACTTTTGTTTTGCAGCTTCATCTCAGGCTCATAATACATTTAGAAGCAGCTGTTCCTCTAACTGTAGATCAAGCATTTCCTCCCGAGATGAAGTTATATTTCCTGCCTTTGTAGAAACCATAGAACACTGTGGAAAACCTACTAGTCAGCTTGAGATTGGGCTTTATGCAGTGCTGAGACCTAAGGAACATGAGTGGCGCGACTTAAGGCTGTTTGTCAATTTCATTTGCAAAGTAAGGGATCAGTCATGGTAGGTCTGCTGCAGATGGAGGCTTTTCCGCTTTTTAATGATTGCCAAAGGTGAAATGTCCTAAAACGCCACTTCCTAACATAGGGGAGACTTTTGAAACAGATGTGGATTTGCCTTTTAAAGCTGATGGGTAGGTCAATAAGGCTGAAGCTAGATAGGATTGTGATATGAGGTTTTTTGATGTTGCCAGGGGTGGAATGAATAGGTAGGAAGGCGAAAAAAGTTTTGGGAGGGTTTTCTGGATGACATATTGACATAAGGAAATCAGTTTCTAGAAAACTCAGCTGAAGATATAGTCATCACTAACATGTAAAAAATACTGATGGCTAACAGATGGTTGAAGAGAATTCTAAATCTCCACATGGAGAGGGAACCTCAAAAGGCAAGAGGGATGAAAAGAAGGATTCAAAGGGCAGTGGAGGAAAGCCTCCGCCATCTCCACCATCTTCATCATCATTGTAATCTTCTCCATAAGCATCATCTTCCACTTCCACCACAAAAACCATCGATGCTCACTCAAAGGCCACAAAAGGAAAAACACCCTTACTCAAACTTGATGTCAAATTTGAGATTCCAATGTATAATGATGAGGTAAATGTAGACAGGTTTGATAATTTGATTCATCAATTGGAGGTGTATTGCAGAATTCATAACCTTCATGAAGATGACATAAAGATTCAATTGGCTTCTTTGAGGATGGAATGATCAACACTTGTATGGTGGGAAGCAAGGACTCAAGAAGAGATTAAAAACTATGATAATATATCTATGTCTTGGTCAAGTTTTATTTCTGCCATTAAAAGGAAATTCTATCCATTAGCTTAGATGCAAAAGGCCATTATGGATTGGAAAAATTTTAGACAATTGAAAGGGAAAAGTGTGCAAGATTATAGTCATGAATTTTAGGCGAAGAGCTCTTATTTTAGGTCTTAATGTGTATTCTTAAGAAACTTTGTTAAAATACATTGGGGGTTTGCATAGTTACTTGAGGCAGACTATTCTCATGTTCAATCCCACAAACATAGATGAGGTTTGTGTTCAAGCCACACATTTATAAGCAAGAGGGAAGCCAAACATAGATGAAAAAAGTGATAGTGAGGGTAAAGGAAAGGGCAAGTTTTATGGAAGAGGAAAGAGAAATAGCTTTGTAAAAGGAAAGAAAGAGAAACTCACATTTAAACTTTGTTTGAATAATGGACATGATGACGACCACTGTTTGCAACTTCATCCAGAGTTGAAGCCAAACAAACTGAAAGCCAAAGAAAAGGCGAAAACTGTTGCTATAATTGAACATGACTTAGATTTAGATTTAGGATTTGAAACAAATATTACAGCCATGGGTTTGAAAGGTAAGCATATAGAAAGCACTAGTTCTTCAAATTGTTCCAACCTCACTCAAGATGAAGATACAAGAATTTAACTTTTCCATACTAGAGTCATCTCTAAACATACCAAGATAGATACACCTTTTGATAGTGGGTCATGTTAGTGTCTCATGATTTGGCAGATTGGTAGACCAAATGAAAAGGTAAGATCAGACCAGTCTTTGGAGCCCTAGGACCTAGCCTTCCTGGACTTAGAGAGGGCTCTCTCTATTATATGTGAAGGATGTGAACTTGTTTGCTTTAGATGGTTGATTTTAGGCTAGTTGTTAAGTGTAGGCTTGTTTTTTGTTTGGTTGGGGTAAGATGATCAAGTAGGATAGGTGGAGTGAGAGATCATCAAATCAATTGGGTTATGGAGTCTATGAAGTCATCGATATCTCAATAAAGAATTGGGGTACATCAGAGGGAAAATCTAGTGTAGCTAATGGATCTTTAAAGTTTATGTGTGAGGTGAAATGGACATTAAGTTTGCGAAACAAGGTAGGGCAAAGGGCAGTTAAGAATCCTTTGTCAAATACCCATGAACAAGAAGGTCTTAAATACTGATAAGAAAAAGATAAGAATCATGAGATAGGGCACACCATTTAATAAATGACAATACTTTAAATAAATAAACATTCAAGACAAACAATCTAGTGGAACAAGGAAGCAAGAAAACTTATCTAACTCCAATGATTCTACTTTCAAGATTTGAAAACATATAAGAGACAAATAGCATCAATAAATGAAGAGGGAACTCTTAAACATCATTTATTAAAATATAAAGAGCTTTGAGGCAAGCTGATAAGCATGTACAAAGGGCAAGATTGAAATAAGACCTCTTTGGCTTAACCTAACAATCAATACATCAAAGAGAGATTTCAAGACAGAGTTTAGATAGCATAAAATAAGTAGGGCTTACCATAAATCATATTTGTAAACTAGCATATAAATCCAATGATGAAATAAACAAGCTTAGATGGGCCTAAGGAGCAACTAAGAATTCCTTAAACTAACCCATTAGAGGAAAACATGAATACAATAGCAAACAGGAGGATTGAGGTGCCTCAAACAACATTTCTCATCCTATACTTTTCTGAGCTATTGCAATATAGAAAGATGGACATATGACCAACAATAAAACATGAAAAAATAAGAGATACATCACCATTAACTAAACTCAGGGATCCTGCAAGCAAGCCTTTATCATCATTAATCAAGGCAAATCATCCACAAGCTCCACAACACCAAATTGCTCTTCAACCTCCAAAAACCATGTATTGCTCTCAAACTCATCAAAAGCCCACTGTTAAAATGAATCCTCATGCTCTATATAACAAGCAAGGAAGAGAAAAACATAATAGAGTATCTAGAAGTCTATTGGATAATCAGAAATATCTATATTGTCCTTAAGGTCTTGCAAGGCCCAAGGCACAAAAATATATAAAATAAATAACTTTTCGGCCACTTTTAGCAATTAAATTAACCTTTAGGCTCTGAAAAGCCTCATAAAACTTGCCAAACGCACATTTTGACTTGTCAAACCTAGGAGCACAGCACTGTGTGTTAAGTTGAATTTAGTGCTAGGAGCGTAGCACAGGAATAGGAAAAATGGGTCTTCTTACAACAGTGTTTTGAAGGCCTTCCCGATGTTGGAAAAGGATCCATGATGGCTCGATGGAAAGCCCTTGAAGTCTACTTTCCATATATATCTTTGGTTTTCTGATCTGAGCTCTACAACTTGTTCAAAAGTGAAAATTCTAAGACTGGTAGGAGCGCAGCACATGTCCTGAAAAGCAAGCAGAATGGTGAAAAATTGAGTTTTTTTTACCCTTTTGGAGGAGAAAAACTACCCCAATTGATCTAAAACTTGATTAGAATGATGTATGAATGATGAGAATCCAAAAATGCAAGCCTTTCCTCCTGAAGATTCCCTGAAAAGAGCGTAGCACCAGGCGTGCTGCGCTCCTAGCCTCAAAATTTGCAAAAAACAAAAACTTGTCAAATTCTCCCAAATTTGGTGGAGGCATGCCTCATGGGTCTTGGGAGACCTGTAGAGAAGCTTGAGCCAAAAGACCAAGGTTAGCTAGGCTCTTTTCTTCTTTTAGTGCTTGGATCTCAGTTTGGGCCTTTTTGAGTTTTGCCCTTGCAAATTGGTTTCTTTGGGCATAATGCTTATTCATTCTTCTTCACAACTCCAAGCCTTTGTTAGCTTTCTCCAGCTTGGCCTCAAGGTGTATGTTGACCCTCTCAAGCCATGATTCCCTATTATGCTCAATTTCCATTACAAGGAGTTCAGTGAGAGAAAGTTGTTGTGCTTGGGCTGATTATTCTTCCCTCTGCTTTGCTAATGCTTTCTTTAGGCCCATAGTTTTAGGTATCATTCTTTTTTGACCTTCTTCATCTTCACTTTCTTCATAAGTTCCCATGAACTCTTCCAACTTCACCTGCGCCCTTTGAGCTTCCTTCTGGTACCTGAGTGTTCTTGTTTCAGAGATGGCCTGTTGGGCACTCATTTGCTTGTTTTGCATTTGATAGAAGTGAATGAACTCTTTGTATCTTTCTAATTCAGCTTCCAAGTCCTTGATTTGTGCATTCCAGTCTTGGAGAAGGGAGTTTGAAATACTTGTTTCATTCTCATCATCACTTTCTATGTGAATAAGTTCAAACTCTCTTTCCGCTTCATGATTTTCTTCTTCCTCTTTTAATTTTTTTTACCTTTGTCAATATTTTGAGTTGAGGAGGATGGCATGGCCCCTTGCCCTTTTGAGGTAGCAAATAGATGCTTCTCTCCTCTTTGATAGGTAAGAGAGAAAGGTGCAACAAGTTTCATTTGAACGCCTTGGTCGTTGGTGACCTTAGGGCTGTTCTTCTTCTTATCAATGATCCCTGTATGTGTGTCTTCTTCTTCTTGTTCTTGACTGCCTTCTTGAGAGGCACTTTCATTTCCTTTCATGCAAGTGTCATTGCCCTAATCTTCATCATTGTTATCTTCTTCCATGTCCTTTACACTATCATCCTCCATACTTACAAAATTACCATTTTCATTGTCATTTTATTTGTTGTCATCGTTAGAGGTGTCATCATCATTGCTTGTCACTTTTTCATCATCTTGGCTTCCCTTTGAGGTCATGGGATCACTGTTGTCACTTTTTTTGGGGCTATTAGTCATTAGGTTTTCTTCATTATGACTGTCACTAGCCCCTTCACTGTTTGGTCCAATGTCTTCATTATTTGGCCCACTGTCTTCACTTTCAAACTCTGCCTCCGTCTCTACATCTTCATTAGTTTTTCCTTCACTTTGACTGTCACTTTCTTCCTCATTATGTGTGTCTATACCCACATGGATTTTCCCACTATAATTTTCTTCAAACTTTGCTTCTTCTTGGCTGCTATTTTCATCTTCATTAATACTGCTTTTATCATTGCCATTTTGATCAATGTTTTCTTTTTTACCTTCATTATTTTGCTCATCAAAATCTGCCACTGTCCCTGGGCTGTCATTGATTTCTTCATCTACATCTAGCTCACTGCCCTTGTCTTCTTGTTCACTTTTTGTTTTACTACCTTTGTCACTGTTTTCTTTGTCTTCTTCACCAACAGTTTCTTCTTTGTCCTCTTTCTCATCACTTTTTTCACTTTCATTTTCCTCTCCCTCAGTATTTGTTTCTTCCTCTTTATCACTATTTTTTTCTTCTTGACTGCCATGTTCATCTTGGTCATTGTCTTCTCCCTTTTTGTCACTGTTTTCTTCATGTTCTGAGTTTTTAGGAGAAGGTGAAAGAGGAATGTTTGTTTGGGTAGAAGATTCATGTGAAGAGGATGAATCATGGTCAGTGGGGGGTGATGAAGGAGTGGAAGAAGGTGGGTGAGATGATGATGGTAAACTTTGTAGAGGAAGAGGTTGTGAAGTTGTGAAAACATCATGGGTGATGAAAACTTTCTATGGGATGCCTTGTTGCTCTAATTGGTGTAAGGCAATCATCTTGATAAGGGAATGATGAAAAATACTTGACATCTGTTGTGAGGGAGGCCTCTTTTGCACAATGGATGACATTTTATCAATGCTTTTACAAAGGTAGTAGGGAAAATGTAGCAGCTTGGCCCTAGTGAAATGAATGAGTAGTCTTATATGGTAGGAATAGACTCTAGAAAACCTACCCTCATAGTTGAAGTATTTCATAATGATTTTCATTAAAGGAGCATATCTATCCAACAAATGAGAAAAGGGGAAAATAGTTTTGCAATCAGCTTGGCAACTTGGTTTTAAGAAGGGATGATAACGACCTACATCTAGATACACCTGTTAGAACCATTTTTATCCCATGCAAGGTATTCCAGTGGCCATAGAGATTGCATTGGTGGTCAGCTCAAAATTCGCTCCAGCTAGATGTACTTGGTGGTCATGAAGGTTAAGGACAAAAAGCTTGGTCAACTGAGGGTGACTTTGGACTCTCTGCACTTTCTCACAGAACTCATAGCATCATACTTCTTGGAAATATGAAACTATAATAGGAGAGGTTGTCAATTATTTAGTGTTTACAGGCTCAAACCTATTTGCTTTCCCACCCTTCCTCTATTTTTCTCTAGGCCTTTGGCCTCTCTCGCCACTGTCAACACTGCCTTCTCTAGGAATTTTTTCTTTTACCCTTGTCTTTGAAAACAAACCTTGATTTGCTTGGGAGATGATATGGAGAGAGCAAGTGAGATGAGAATGAGATATGTGGAGAATGCAAATGAAGGGGAAGGAAGAATGAAGGAAAATAATTTGGGCCTCAGTGTGCTCTTAGCATGTAAATGGATGGGTGCCCTTTGAACAAGGGAGTTGTTAGCAGGGAATTAGGTGTTTTCCTCCTTCCTTAGGGTTTTTCCACATTCCATTTAAGTTTTCCCTTCATATTTCTCTATATTTTTACCTTTAGACAGTATGAAAAGGTAGGGAAAAACTCTAAATACCTCTCAAAAACTTCACAGCTAAAGCAAATACAGGAGCACAGCAGGGGCAAGGTTTTAACAGACAGTCGGGTGCCTCTTGCATGACCTACTGGGTTCTCCTGGCATCCCTACACGCGCAGGAGAATAGAAATTATAGCACTGGATAGCCTCTACATGAGGTGTCATGTCTTCTTGGCTGCCCTGCACATGCAGGAGCACAGCGCGAGCACCTCTGCACGAGGTGTCGGGTCTTCCTGGGTAGCTGCTGAATGCACAGGAGCGTAGCAGTGGGGTGCCTCTGCATGAGGTGTCGTGTCGGGTATTCAGGGCCAAGTCTGCACGAGGTGTCGGTAGGAGCATAGCGCGGGTGGTTGTGCATGCCATTGAGGCTGTTGGGCAGCTCTTACACGCCCAAAGAGTGCAACACTTGGGTTATCATGCACGCAGTTGGGTTGGGAAGCCTCTGCACGATGTTGTTTATACAGACACACAACGTTGTTACACGGGCGTGCAACACTCCTTGGAGAAAAGCATAGGCAACGTGCACAAGCGCGTAGCGCGGCCTCTTAGTAGCGTAGTGCAACAATTTTTTGCCCGAAAACTCTGCTAGAAACCCTGAAAACTCAAAAAACCCTCAACTCCTTTTGCAAATAACCAAATGGGGTTTGAGAGATGCTGCTTGTGTTGCCTTTTATACCTTTGAAGAATTAAAATAAAGACCCACTATGACTAAGGTTTACTTTTGGTTTTCTTTCTTTTACCTCCACTGATATCTTCTTTTCTCTTATGCAGGAGGTAACTTTTGAGCAAAAAATGACCTTTGTCGGATGTTTCCAAACACACCTTTTTCCTTTGGCCACTTCTGTTTATTGGAGGTGCCACAATACACTGTTTTCTTTTCCTTGGTTATTTTAGGAATCTTAGCAATCTTAGGTCACTTCATCGGCAAAATCATGATTTGCTTGATGTTCTATTGGACACTTTGACCTTTTGCTTTCCCTCTTTGACCATTTTGATGAATATTGTCTGTTCTTGATAGTTTTTGTCTCCTTCACATCGATATTTTTTCAACCTATCTCTTTGGTGTTAGTGAAGCAATGTGCCTAAATAAGACTTATAAGCTATTCCCTGACATCATTTTTAATCTTTGCCTGTTGTCATCAAGGAGGTCTCTCACTATGATTTTTTGCTTCAATGAATCTTTATTCCATTCAAATTTGTGCTTATGTATCTCTGTCTTCATGATCATTTGTATGGTCTGTTTGCTAGATAACACCTTATAGCCAATTAGTCATGACACCATGATCCTCCTTGTGAACTTAGGCATGTTGCTTCTCTTCTGCTCTGGATGCCCTTGAGGAGTTTTAGCTTCTTACCCTGCCTTTCTTCTACTGATAACTATAATAAAGCATTACTGCAGAAATGTTTTAACATAATTAAACTATCCTTTTGCAGACTCCATGATCTGATCTAGGAGATTCTTCCTTGAAGGCCTTTTGATACCCTTTGGACATTCATGAGTGTTAACACTAGAAAATTGTATAGCAGAAGATGACATTAATTAATGTCAAGCCTAAGGATTTACATGGTAGGAACACATTATGGAATCAAGAAAGTATTTAAAATCTCTAAGGTTTTGAGAAAATCAGATTTGAACTAGTCTTAAATGCTAAAATGCACGCTTAATCCTTCGAGAAGAGCGCCTTCTGCGCGCCTTTTTGTCTGATAAGCGTACATTCCTGGAAATGGAAAAATGTATCTTTCCGGGACCACACAAAGCAAAGGAAAATTACTCCTTATATGAAGCCGCTTAAGGTCAGCCACCAGCACCTCCTTAGACACTATGTGAGCACAGAAAGGAACATTTGGAGCACACAATGGAATCATACCTCTCCCTTGGGTCACCATCCATCATGTACCCAGGGAGGGAAGGAGGATTTGAAACTCCCCTATATAAAGCCACCAACAGATGAAGAAAGGGTGATCACATTGTTATGCTGGCCAAAGTTGCCCAAGCAACACTAGCAGTGTGTGGCCCAGAGCTAGAGCTAAAGAGGACTCAATTGTTGGCCACCCAACAGTCCTAGTCCACCATGACAGAGAGAGATGGAAACTGCATTAGAAGCGGAGCTTGGAAGGCAACATCCTTGCATCGGGACCTAGAACCATTGTCTAGGGGCCCTTTGGAAAGTGGGTAAAATTTATTCTCCATATCAAACGTTTAATAAGAAGAGGCCTAGAGCCATTGTTTTCATTATTATCATTTGAATCTCTTTATAGCTTCTGTATATTTGTGTTTTAGTTTAATCGGAGCATATTTTTGCATACTTTTTCCACTAAATTGTGTGATTTTGAGCTCCACCACTTTCTGCTTGTTACTAATAGTTTAAAGAGTTGACCACATTCTTTAAACTGATGTGATTTCGTACACCCATGTGACAAATCCACCACAAAAGGATTGGTGAATCCACTGACGTGTTCCAAGTTTATGTGGTTGTGCCATCTTTTGCAAGAGACCCTTTGTCTATGATGGAGTGGAGCTGATAGTCCTCTGATCCATATTATAGTCCCTAGATTCACTAGAGTGACAGACTAAAGAAGGCAGCTCCTAATCTTTTTACTTGTAGGATTTTTGCGTGCAGTTTTTCCTCACAGACGTGCAAGGCGCATGTTTAGGTCTGACCTGCATGCAGGAAGGCACACCTGTCAATGCTTTTTGCGCACAAATGGCAGAATGAGATTTTTCTCCTTATATTCTACATTTTCCTGCTTACAGTGTGCTGGGCAGCCCTTAATGTATCTGCCAGCACTTATGTTGATACCCCACAACTTTTGAGAACTCACTTTTTGCTACTTTCTGTAGGCATAGAGTTAGTTTTCATTTAAGTTGGTTTTTTGCAAAAAATATTCACATAGTTTAAGTAGGGGGCGAATTAACCATTGCTTTCCGAAAAATTTATGTTTTTCAAATTCTGGTATGCACACTTATATTAACTAGTCCAAGTAAGTGGCCCAAGACCACACATGCATAAACTAGTGTAGAAATTGTTTAGCTTAGTTCAATTTTTGCATTAGGGATTGCGAGACTAGGACCGAATTGTCGATTAGAGAAAGTAATCTCTGTTTCCTTTGCACCATTCGGTGACCCTAGGCAAGCATATGAATGCTTTATATTTGTGATTCACCATCTCCCTTTAGTTAGTCACATAGATTAACTAGGAAAATTTGAAAGCGACCCTTTATCCGCAAATGTTTTCCATTTGAGCAAGGAACAACATCACATAGTTTAACTAGGGGACTTTTGTAAAGGATAACCAATATGCATATGTTAAAACTATGAGATTGTTCACCATATGTTCACACACACTCACCCACTAAGCAAATAAATACACCTAAAAATAACTTTAAAAAACTCACTAAATTCTCCCCACAGGGGCCACAAAAGAATTTATAGATTAAGTTAGGATCAAGGGGGTAGGCATCCAATATGCCTCCTTGATCACACTGCATATTGAAACATATGAGTTGTGTATTTAGGGAGCTTAAAATCCACCTATCAGCCCACGGAAAAGAAAACCCGAGTGCGGCAGAGAGTCTATTCAGAGGGGGTTAGGTTTAGGCGTAGTGCGTGTGGTATCATTTGGAGCTACTTGAGCCGACTGATACTCGGTACTGTTATGTTAGGTCCCTATATTACTAGTATAGTCCCTTATTTTTGTTAGTGTAACCCCCTTATTGTTATTATTGTACCCTTGTAACCCCCATTTTGTTATTATTGTGCCCTTAAATTATTATTGTTAGGTCGGCTAGGATTACATTGTGGCCCACTAGGATTACATTATGGTCCCATGGACTCCTATATATAGAAAGGAGGTTTTGTAAATTGTATCATCCAAGAATTGTTCATTTATGTAATGTATTGGAGGTTTCCCCCTCGAAGTGGCTTATTTCTAAGGCGTTCATATCTCTTTTCTTCTATTTTTGGAGCTGGTTACACAACATTTGCACGTAGGTTTGATTCAGAGTTTTACTGATCCAAACAAATATTGGAAATTTTGCCATAACGTTTTTTCTACGAAGTTTCAATAAAATTTATGGTGCGGCCTAAAATCCCGAGGGAAGCTTGTCTAAAATTTCTGAGCTTGGTCTTAACATTTGAGGAGATATCATCTCGTAGTTAGAGATTTGTTCAAATGCTCCTCAAACAGTGTCATCGTGGCATTTGCGCTTATAAATTTTTTGATACAGTTTCTGTAGCCTGTTCACATATGGTGCGTAAGTTGAGGCCCTCAGAAATTTTTCAAACAATTTCAGAGCTTGGTTCGCAATATTTTTGGAGATATGATCTGTGGAAGGTAGTGATTTTTCAGGCTCCTGAATTGCATCTCAAAGAGGTGATCGTGGGAAAAGTTCAATAACTCTCTCTCTGGGCATCGGATTGGAGTGCCATAAAAAGTGGTTGCAAGTAAATAGACTGTAGTTTATTGGCTATCAATTGCAGAGAAAAGGATCAAACAGTGACACGTGGCAAGTCGTACAAGTTCGCTCTACTGAACCAGTCCATAATTAGGTCATTGTGGGAGATTGGACACAACTTTGTCTTGGAGAATCCAAATCAGGTCAGACCTGTGGCATTCAAAAGAAAATTCAGAGGGCTATTACAGTGATGAATTTCAGATATTGAAGATCTGCAATCACAGAGATAATACAATTTCAATATGGAGCTCCTCAAAGCAAGAAAAAGATGTGTATTTTTTCAAATTGCACAAGTCTTGTTTGAATAATCAAGTTAAATTGATCCCAAGGGCATATTGTAGAATAGATATCAGTATTGGATTCTAAAATGGCCCCTAAAAAGAATTCAACACCCATTAAGCCTTCAGAAGTCTCTACTATGACTCATGAAGATGAAGAATGGCAACATGACATATCAAAATTACAAGAGCAAATTTCGCTCTCGCAAAGAACAACAAAAAATGAAAAGGAAGTTTTGAAGAAAGGCGTGGAAACTAAGATGGATGGTTTGAAGAAAGGCATGGAAGCTAAGATGATTGGTTTGGAAGCTAAGATGGATGGCATGGAAGTGGGCATGGAAGCTGAGATGGATGACATGAAAGACAACATGGAAAACATGAAGAATGATCTAAAAGCATACATGGAAGGCTTGATGACAAGTTTAAAACCAGAAATGATTCCTAATGGCGAAAATATAGTAGAAGAACCTCATGATGAGAACAAAATAAATGTTAATTGTGATTTCATAAACTCTAATGTTGGCAGGAAGAACCACCATATTCCAAAAATGGATATGAGGAAGTTTGATGGGAAGGATCCTATAACATGGATACTACAGATGGAGCAATATTTTGATCTCCATAATGTACAAAACACACAAAAGGCATGCATTGCAACTTTACATTTAGAACAAAATACATTTGTATGGTATCGATGGCTTTGCTCCCGTAAAAAAATTGTCACTTGGTCAATTTTTACTGAGGAAATGATAGCACATTATGAGGATACAAAGAGCAACACCTTCTTTACCCAATTGATAAATCTCAAACAAAAGGGTTTAGTGGGGCAACACATTGAGGACTTCCAAAAATTGAATATAAGGGTAACTGATATTCCAGAGGACCACAGGATTGATCTCTTCATAGGCACCTTAAAGGATAACATCCAACATGAAGTTAGTGTTTTGGAACCAGATTCATTGGAGAAGGCATTCAGGTTGGCAAGAAAAGTTGAATGTAAAATAATGGCGACAAGGAAGCCTACCACTCAATTCTATAAAGAAGGAAGCATTGCTACGCCTAGATTTCCACAACCTACAAGGTTGACACCACAACACTTGGAAGAAAAAAGAGTAAAAGGGCTTTGCTACAATTGTGATAGCAAATACACTAAAGGTCATAAGTGTGCTGAGAAGAAATTATTTTACATAGATTGTGAAGATGAAAATGAACAAGAAGAGGATATACACCAGGAACCAGCCCTAGAAGAGGAAGAAATGAATCCGACCATATCGTGTAATGCACTGGCAGGAATTACCACTCCTCAAACTCTCAAGATAGAAGGACAAATCAAGAAGAAAAAGGTAATAGTGTTGATTGATTCAGGTAGCACCCATAATTTTATTTATTGTAAGGTAGCCAAGGAATTAAATTGTTTCCTATACCCAGCACCAGAATGTCAAGTGATGGTTGCAAATGGAGGAACTATAAATTGCTCTCGAAAATGCCATAACATCAAGCTAACCATGGGGGAATATGTGTTGACTAGTCCAATGCTTTCCATTCCTATGGGAGGTGCTGATGTTGTACTAGGAGTACAATGGTTACAATCTTTTGGGACGGTAGCTTTTAATTTTCAAGAACTTTTCTTGAAATTCTTTTCAGAAGGAAAGGAAGTCGAATTACGGGGTATTGAAGGGAAGCCAGGAAGGATAATAAGCTCTAATGGCATGACAAAGCTTCTAAAGAAAGATCAACGAGGCGTAATTGCACAATTATGCTCACTAGAAGTTCCAACATCAAAATCATCTATTTCTGCAGATCTCCAACAAGTCTTGGACAATCATTCCAAGGTGTTTGAAACTCCCAAATGACTCCCACATATTCGTGATCATGATCATGCTATTCATTTGATTCCAGGAAGTGTTCCTCCAAACATCAGGCCTTATAGATATCCTTACTTCCAAAAGAGCGAAATTGAACGTATGATTGCAGAAAAGTTAGAGGCGGGTATAATTCAACCTAGTCAAAGTTCTTTCTCTGCTCCTGTAGTATTGGTACACAAGAAGGATGGATCATGGCGAATGTGTCTGGATTATAGCGAGCTCAATAAGCTCACCATTAAAGACAAATTTCCCATTCCTGTGATTGATGAATTATTGGATGAATTACATGGAGCAATTTATTTTACCAAGTTGGATCTTCGCTCAGGATATCATCAAATTAGAATGAAGACTGAAGATATTCCAAAAACAGCATTTCGAACTCATGAGGGTCATTATGAATTTTTGGTCATGCCTTTTGGCCTTACCAATGCACCTTCTACATTTCAAGGGTTGATGAATTCCATTTTCAAACCCTTCCCTAGAAAATTTGTGCTAGTATTTTTTGATGATATACTAATCTACAACAGGTCTTGGAAGGATCATGTTGAACATGTTGACAGGGTGCTCAAACTATTGCAGGAGAAACAATTATATGCAAAAACATCCAAATGTTTCTTTGGAGTACAAGAGGTGGAATATCCGGGTCATATTATATCTCACGAGGGTGTTAAAGTAGACCCTAACAAAATTAAAGCCATTAAGGAATGGAAAGTCCCCAAGACAATAAAGCAGTTGCGAGGATTTCTCGAGTTAACAGGCTATTATCGCAAGTTTGTTAAGAATTATGGGAGAATAGCAGCACCCCTAACAACATTATTGAAGAAAGATGCATTTTCATGGACTCCTGAAGCAACTAAGGCCTTTGAACATCTTAAAGAGGAAATGTGCCTAGCACCGGTCTTAGCTACGCCAGACTTCACAAAAACCTTTATTGTGGAATGTGATGCCTCAGAAAATGGAATTGGTGCAGTTTTAATGCAGGAAGGAAGACCCATTTCTTTTGAAAGTCATCCAATCAAAGGAAAGTATTTACAGAAACCTATTTATGAGAAGGAAATGTTAGCAATACTGCATGCACTAAAGAAATGTAGAACTTACCTAATGGGAAGACACTTCAAGGTAAAAACTGATCATGATAGTCTTAAACACTTTTTGGAACAAAGACTATCTTCAGAAGAGCAGCAAAAATGGGTCACAAAGATGTTGGGCTATGACTTTGAAATAATCTACAAAAAAGGAAAACTTAATGTTGTTGCAGATGCACTCTCAAGAAAGAATGAAGAGGTGGAAGCATTTCTTTGCGCCATTTCTATTATCCAACCAGATTGGATAACCGAAGCAAGAGATGAATGGAAGAAGGAAAAAGATGTATGGACACTCATTCAAAAGTTGCA
Organism: Pinus albicaulis; assembly: GCA_034641835.2. Taxonomy (NCBI): domain Eukaryota; kingdom Viridiplantae; phylum Streptophyta; class Pinopsida; order Pinales; family Pinaceae; genus Pinus; species Pinus albicaulis. The sequence goes on from JAXQQM020079085.1 coordinate 80,435, forward strand.
GCAAGATCCTAGTACATCCGATACATTTAGTTGGAAAAATGATTCCTTATGGTACAAAGATCGCTTATATCTTTGTAAGAATTCCCAACTAAAACAAAAGATTCTTCTGGAATTGCACACTTCTCCTTTAGGAGGACACTCAGGATTTTTAAAAACTTACCACAGGGTGAAGAAAGAATTTTTTTGGGATGGCCTTAACTCTGATATTCGAAAGTTTGTGGCGGAATGTTTGGTTTGCCAGCAGAATAAAGTGGAAACAATTAAGACCCCAGGACTTCTACAACCTTTATCCATTCCAGGTCAACGCTGGGAGGAGATTTCAATGGATTTTATCACAGGTTTACCTAAGTCCGAAGGAAAGAGTGTCATCATGGTGGTAGTTGATAGACTTACCAAGTATGCACACTTTTGTGCATTATCTAATCCATTTAAAGCAAGTACAGTTGCTACTACATTTATGGATAGAATTCAAAAGCTACATGGAAGCCCAAGGGTTATTGTGAGCGACAGAGATCCCATTTTTAATGGAAATTTTTGGACAGAGTTATTTTCTTGTTTGGGTACTCAATTAGCTCATAGCTCATCTTATCATCCTCAATCTGATGGTCAAACTGAGATCGTAAATAAATGTTTGGAAGGATATCTTCGTTGTTTTGTATCCGATAAACAAACACAATGGGTCAAGTGGTTACCTCTTGTTGAATGGTGGTATAACACTTCCTTCCATACTGCAGCAAAAATGACCCCATTTATGGCACTTTATGATATCATCCACCATCCATCACATCATCTTTAAGGGAAAATTCGAAGGTTCAAGCAATGGAAGATCACATCGAGCATCAGCAAGAAGTTCTCCAACTCTTAAAGGATAACCTGAATTTGGCACAAAATCGAATGAAACAATAGGCAGATCAACATCGCAGCGAGAGAAGTTTTGATGTAGGAGATTGGGTATTTTTACGGCTAAAACCATATAAACAAATGTCCCTCAAGCAAGCTAAGAAGGATAATAAATTATCGCCAAAGTACTATGGTCCTTACAAGGTGTTGCAAAAGATTGGTACTATGGCATACAAATTGGAGCTTCCTCCTTCTTCGCGAGTACATCCAGTTTTCCATGTTTCATGCTTAAAGAAGGTTATAGGAGAAAATCTTCCAGTTCAAACAATATTGCCAGAACTTGATGAGGAAGGAAAAATCATATTGGAACCAGAAGCGGTCATGGAAACAAGAACTCGACAACTACGGAATCGATCAATTTCAGAGTATCTCATCAAGTGAAAGAACTTACCCACTGAAGATTCTACATGGGAGGATGATAATTTTATACAGAAGCACCCAGAGCTACTCAAGCGTTGAGGACAACACTTTTTTGAAGGAGAGGGCATGTTAGGTCCCTATATTACTAGTATAGTCCCTTATTGTTGTTAGTGTAACCCCCTTATTGTTATTATTGTACCCTTGTAACCCCCATTTTGTTATTATTGTGCCCTTAAATTATTATCGTTAGGTCGGCTAGGATTACATTGTGGCCCACTAGGATTACATTATGGCCCCATGGACTCCTATATATAGAAAGGAGGTTTTGTAAATTGTATCATCTAAGAATTGTTCATTTATGTAATGTATTGGAGGTTTCCCCCTCGAAGTGGCTTATTTCTAAGGCATTGATATCTCATTTCTTCTATTTTTGGAGTTGGTTACACAACATGTTAGCTGACTACCAAGAAGCCCAAGACTCGAACGCTCACGTGGGATGGTGGTTCTTAGTGGCCAAAAACTAGGGCATCCTTTACCCTATAGGTGATGGTGCAGGCAAGTGCCAGACCCTTTACCCTTACCTTGGTGGATTCTCTTCGGTTGACTGGGGTGTCGCCAACTCTTACGGGACATTATGCCAGCACTCGTAAGAAATATTCTCAAGGCCCAATTAATTTTGAGTGTGTGAGGATGCAATAGGTCTTCTAGGATTTTGAGTATCATGTGCAAAACAAACAAAAACCATTTTTTCGCTTGAGTGGACACATAGATTAAGTTAAAGGGAAAATTCATTTCATTTTCACTTTGTTTTACGTATGTGGCCATAAATTTTTCGTGACCTAGACTTTATCCCCTCAAAGTTTTCCAAAACCCAACCTTGTCGACACCCAAACGATCTCAATGGAACCTTGTCAATCCAGGCATCTTTTGGACCTCCCCCATTACAAGGAGGGGTTCTAGGTCTTTCGCCATTTAGGCGTCAAAAATGGAACACTGCCACCGTTATTGGTTCATCCTTCATTGGAGCAACCATAGATAGGAACCCTAGTCAGTCTCCCAACACCACACCACACACCACTCCCCCCTCGACCCCTAGGGGGCAGAGGAGCACGTCCCATTCGGGAAGCCAATTGAAAACACATCAGGGTACGTCACAAAATAACCCTCATTCTAAACAGAACTTTGTGTCTTCACACATTTCCATGGTGTCAACCTCCCAGTCACCCTTCTTAGCTACGTTGAATCTACCCGATTTAACCAAGCTCACAAATGACCCCATTGCACATGATCCCTCATGGCCTCCCATGCCCACGAAGCTCCCTTCAGATATACCAAAGTTTGAAGGCAAGCAAGCAGAAGACCTAGGTAATCATGTAATGACCTTTCACCTGTGTTGCTCATCGAATAGTATCATTGATGACACTATTTGAATTGAGGCTATTTCAACGCACTCTTACAGGAGTGGCTACGAAGTGGTACGTGGAGCAACCTCCTGCTTCACATAGAACCTTTAGCACCCTCGCTACTGCATTCCTCACTTACTTTCAGTTACCCATTTACCATGATTCAATAATGGAGTTACTGACTCATTTCAGACAAACCCCCACTGTCCATATCTCTAACCATCTTCATGAATGGAGGTGGCGTCGCAGTTTATGTAAAGCTAAACTCGACGATCGGGTCCTCTTTGATTTATTCTTGAAAACTCTGACGACGGAGATTTCAAAGGATGTGGCACAACAACACCCCACATTCGAAGAGGACACAATCAGTAAAGCCCAGAAGCTTGAACTGATTTATACGCAATCAAGATACATTTACAATATCCTGCCTAATGCCTCGCGCCTACAAACTTATCAAGAATTTCCAGGCACATCGAACTCTGCAGATGGATTAATAGGGTTAGTGACCCAAGGTTACCTAGGTAGTAGTAGTCCAAATCCTAGTTACACACATAGTTCTACCTAGAACATTTCTCAACCCGGATGTTAAAGTCATCATATGCCTCAGCAAGATTTGACTAATAGGGTGCAAGTGTATCACCAAGGAGGACCCTATCCTCCAGCTGAGGGGACCCAGTACACAGAGAGAAACACTGACAGAAGAGCTTACCCCCAACGGTCTGGTGCAAACAAGGGACAAAGTTATGCTCAGTCCCAAGCACACGACACACCTGCGCAAACCAATGCATAGGTGAAATTTGTGTAGTCGTCCCAAAATCAAACACACCAGTATAACCAGGAGAACTACCATCCTAACGTGGTTAATAAAAAATCAAAAAACAAGTCCAAAGGGAACCCTAGACAGGGGGGTAGCAACCAACAACACCCATCGCGATCCCAGGCTGGAGGTAACTCTAACCAGAATCAGAACTAGGAGCTAAGAAATGCCCAACGACAGGGTAAAAAACCACCTCTATGAACAAACCATTCTTTTTCAATATGTGGTGAGTATGGGCACTATACTCACCACTCTCCTGGTCTCCCTAAGCTAAAAAAGCTTCAGAGAAATCGAGGACAAGGAGGATCTTCCCAGCAACCCGTTGTTATGCAAGAAGCTTTCCCCCACTAAGGGACGGTCAGCGCTCAGCAGCAAAACCCAAACGATTCGGAGAAAAGCAGCCATGAAATTTACATGACTGGGGAAGAAATGTTTTTCCACAGATGGAATTACAGTTACGACACCCCACTAGACTCCACTACGTTAGGGGCTAGTACTAGTGCACCAAATGCACCTTTGACCATTTCAAAGATGCCTATAGAACTATTGCCAAAGATGGCAAAGGGACCTAATAGGCGAGCTGGTAACTACTCCAAAGCGGCCCATAATTATAGCATCATGGACGATTTAGCTCAATCACCTACTGCTATGTCTGCGTTGGAAGTACTGCAGCCATGCCCAAAGAAACGGAAAGCCTTACTTTCTGCGTTAGGGGCTATCGACCCTACCGATACGCACATGATGGCTTTTCACTTAGACAAAGCCACCCCTAGGCTTCCTTCCATGGTCGCATTCCAGATACCTGTATCAGTACAAAATATCACTATTCACCAATGTGTCATAGACGAGGGTGCATTGACATACATCATGTCAAAAATTGTTTAGCAGAAGTTGGGTTCTCCTGAACTAAAACCATCGGTCATAACGCTTTGAGCCTATGACAGTCATCCTTCAACCCCCGTCGGCCTCTACCAAAATGTCCCAGTCAATTTAGCCAGAAAGACTGTCCACATAGACATTGAAGTCTTGGACGCTCACTTGGATTACAATATACTCCTCGGGCGAAGTTATATGTACGCCATGTATGCCATAGCCTCCTCCTTCTTCCACATTATGATGTTCCCCCACGAGGATCACATCATTACTATCGACCAACTGACACACAGCGAGAAGCATACCCTAACCAACACGAATGTAATTCTACCCTATGTAGATACAGCCACAGATGGTCTTTCATGGTACCAAGAATATGGCCCTGGCCAATTCAAACCGTTGTCCATCCTAGGGTCATTCCTAGGAGATCCTCCCATTATCCCTGAGGTATCACCCGATGCCACAGGGGCCCCAGTGTGCATGATGTCCACATCAAGCACCAAGGTCAGTCAGAACACATACTCAAGCAGTAACGACACTGAGGCATCAACCACAATAGCCTCTCTAGCCTACACCGCCTCCCAAACCCCTTTCCTCTACCCCCCAGCTGGCTTCGTCTCCCAAAAGGTTTTGGCAACGTTGGTGTTTCCAAACATATCGTTGGCATTCCAAGTTTGGTAATTCATTCCCCCCACAGGAACAGGTGCCACCCACATTACTGCCACAGGGTTAAAGCCCCTCTGTCCAGAGGAGCCCTCACCCACCCGAGAAATGCTTGAGACTGCCCCTGCAAAGGAAGTTACCATTGCAAAGCTAGTATTCACAACCAAGAAAACCACAAATAGAGGAAAGAAGATGGTCACCCCAGCCATTCAAATGGAATCACCATTCTGTGCCATATGTGACGTCATAGGTCACCCTACCCATATTTTTCCGGAGTTGGACGAGTTAAAACCACTCCTTGACTCTGATGCAGACCTCTTGACACCACGTTCCCATAAAAAGGAACCTGCCACAAAAGGTAAAGGCAAACCGTTGCATACCAATCATGCATGCTCTCTCTATGGCACCTATGGGCACTATACCCACCATTGTCTAGAGATACCATGATATAGGGACGCCTTACATGCAATCGAGCGGTCCTATCAGGAGGAACCCTCCTTCCAGACGGTCAATGAGGAGCCTCGTATCATCCTATACCTACAGGAAGAGCGACAATCACCTGAAAGGCTCCCTACCAGGCCACCCCACTTGGTTGAAAGGTGCGTACTTTGCGATGAACTTGATCATTTCGTCATTGACTACCCAGCCTTGGAAATGTTCCAACAATGGTACCTTGTCCATATAGTATATTGCACCAACATGGACGTCCCATATTCATGTAAGATATGTGGTGACAACCACCCTGTATGTCGTTGTCACTACGTACCAAGATTCTGCATAGATTTAGCCTGTATGTGATCGACCACAGTTCACCTCTCCCATGAAGATGGTACAGACTCAGAATCTATGAACAGTTCGACAACCCAAGAGAATGTGACAAATACATCTACCCTGTCATGGCCATCAGGAAGACGACCAATTAGGGAAATTTGTCCCCCGCCAAACGCCGACAACGCGACACACCACACATGATTCATGTCATTATGTATCGAAAACATGACTCGAGCTATCTGCTCATCTACCATAGGTGTCAAGCTAGCTGCAACTACAAGAGTAGTTGTCCCTATGATAGTACAGACCCAATCTATCTACACTCTGTCGACCGCATCTGGTTCCACCACGTCCATGATGGAATCTTTTTCGTGTCTCTCAACACAGTCCACCTGGACCACCCCCATTCAGTATAAACCTACAAAGGAACAATCCCCCTTCGTGACCTTGTTTCATTTGGATGGGGATATCCTGGAAACCATGATAGAGCCATATTACCCATGTGATGTAATGCATCATCGTTCGATGTTTCTCCCAAAGAAAACAGTCAGCCCTAACAAGACAACTGAACCAGAGATCTATGCAATCAAATCAAAAGACTTTCTACCAGCAGGTAAAGTCGACTGGTTCAAAAACCCCATCCCAGTGCCTAATGCATTTGAGGAAGGAAATATGTCCAATATTTCACCTACCATTAAGGTGAATATATCCCAAAATCCAAAAAAGGTCAAAGAAGTCTCATTAGGGGTAGCTTGTTCTCCAGAAGAGGTAACCTCTTAGGCCAGATTATTACAAGAGTAGAGAGATATCGTTGCGTGGGACTACTCAGAAAGGCCTGGGCTTAGTCCTAATATCGTAGAGCACAATATTGACACTTCGCCTCACATACCCCCAGTACGCCAGAAACAATGTCAAGTGCACCCATCTAAGGTAGAAGAGATAAAGCGAGAAATCGACAAGCTTCACAAAGCCGAGTTTATCTACCCCATCAGCTATACATCTTGGGTTTCCAACCTGGTTCCCATCATGAAAAAATAGGTCACGATACGCGTATGCACCTATTTTCGGGATTTGAACAAAGCATGTCCCAAAGATAATTACCCAACGCCATTCATTGACCAGGTCATCGATGCATGTGCAGGGCACGAGGCTCTATCCTTCATGGATGGATTCTCCGGATACAATCAAATCTAGATCTGTCACACAGGCTGGTACAAAACCATGTTCACCACACCCTGGGGCACGTTCTCATACAAGGTGATGCCATTTGGCTTTAAAAATGCTAGAGCCACCTTCCAAAGGGCCATGAATTATATATTTCATGACCTAGCACACCTTATCCTTGCCTACTTAGATGACTTGATAGTCCGCTCTAAGAAGCACTCAAACCATCTTGAGGATTTGCGAGTGGTATTCCAAAGATGCTGTCAATACAAATTACACTTGAACCCCCTCAAGTGTGTCTTCTGTGTTAGTGCAGGAAGACTCTTAGGTTTTATTGTGTCCCAGCAAGGCATTCGCATGGACCCCCTCAAGTTCCAAGCCATCAATGAGGTACTTCCACCTTGAACCCTCAGACAACTCCAAAGTCTGCAAGGAAAGGCCAATTTTTTGAGATGCTTCGTCCCAGACTACGCCACCTGTGCTCAAGGGTTCTTGCGCCTCCTTCGCCAAGACATCCCCCTTAAATGGGATGACCACGCACAAAAAGAATTTGATGCACTAAAGGAAACATTATCCGCAGCACCACTCATTAGTCCCCCAGACTACGACAATGGTTATATCCTATATCTCTCAGCTTCCGAATCCAAATTGGCCAGAGTATTGATTCAGGAAGGACTAGATAGAAAGGAGCACGTAATATATTACGTCAGCAAAACCTTGTCAAGACCAGCATTGAGATATTAACTCGAAGAAAAGACTGCCCTAGCATTAATCTACGCAGTCCAAAAAATTCGCCACTACATCATCTTAAAAAACACTATGGTTATTGCATATATTAACCCCATTAAATACCTACTCACACACCGCTTAATGAACCACAAGTACGCTCGATAGATAGTCATTCTCCAAGAATATGACTTACATTTTCAATCCCCCAAGAGAAAAAAGGCGCTTGCCTTAGCAGAGTTCATTACAGACCTCCCAGGACATTCCGAGGGATCAACAGTAGATGATTCACTGCCAGATGAACACCTCTTCTTTGTAGCAATCGACGACCCTTGGTACAGAGACATCCTCCTATTCTTGCGAACCCAAAAGTTTAGACCCCATCTCACACGAGCCGATCGTCAGCACATATGAAAGCAAGCCCCTCGATATCTCCTTTTAGGAGATATCTTGTATCGGTGAGGCATCGACACCATTTTACGTCGATGCCTTACTCATAAACAATCAGAGAAAGCCCTTAATTATTTCCATGGAGGTGCTTGCGGCGGCCATCTATCAGGAATGGCTACTACCCAGAAAATCCTACGAGCAACATATTTTTGGCCCTCCCTGCTCCGCAACTACATCACATTCATCAAAAGATGCGAAAAATGCTAATGCTTCACTCATAAAGTAAGAGCACCCCCTACTCCTCTGCATCCCGTCATAGTAGTCGACTTTGCAAATGGGGGATCGAATTCATGACTTGCAAGCTTGCCTCATTGGGCAACCATAAATACATCATCGTGGCTATCGACTATTTCACCAAGTGAGCTGAGGCCATGCCCACATATGACAACACAGTAGAAACTGCCACCCGATTTCTATTTAACCATGTCATTGCCCGATTCGGCGTACCCAAAGAGTTAGTCTCTGATCATGGAAAACACTTCGAGAATGAAGTTTTCCAGGAACTATGTTACCACCTTGGATTCACCCACGAATTCTCTTAACCATACTACCCCCAGTCCAACAGACAGGTAGAAGCTACTATCAAAGTACTCAAAACTATGTTACAACACATTGTGAACCATAAAACCAACTGGCACCACATGCTCTTTTCTGCCCTATGGGCATACCGCACAATGGTAATGACGTCCACTAGTTTCACTCCCTTCCACTTGGTATATGGGGTTGAGGTCATGATTCCCATAGAACGCGAGATCCCCAATTTACATGCTCCCATCGAACTCCTTAATGACACTCAGCCTCTGGAGCAGCGCCTAGTACAATTAGAGCTTGTCGACAAAAATCGACGACAATCACTGCAACACAATGAGGCCCATAAGAAAAGGGTTAAAGCGTCATTCGACTGCCACATCACCCCCCGCTTATTCACCGAGGGAGAATTAGTCCTCCTCTATGATGTCGCAAAGGAGGTCTTAGGGCCAAGAAAGTTCGAAACCTTGTGGAAAGGACCCTATATCATCAAACACTGCCTCCGACAGGGGGCATACATCTTGGTTAAACTGGATGGGACTTGCCTCACTAACCCAATCAATGGCCTTTACCTCAAGAAGTTCTACCCATAAGGGCCCTAGCAGCCCTTTCCCCTAGAATTAGACTACACAAAAACCCACCCACTCAAAAAAAATTGATCCAAAAGACTTAATTAAAGCGCCCGAAGTATCACCATGGATCACCAACTTGAACCCTATTTCGGATTTGCTGATGGAGCATCAGGATGGTCTCAAAAATTAGCTGCAGCCGCCTGGGTCATCTACCACCCTGATCAATCACCACTGTGTTCAAATGGTGTGTGCATTGGTTCAACAACAAACAATTATATAGAATATGATGACGTCATTGGACTTATGTGCGACGCCCTCCATCAGGGCATTCGCTGTATGCATATCTACCTCAATTCCCAGTTAGTAGTATCATAGCTAAACCAAAATTTTGAGACCAGAGACTCACTCCTGTTTATAAAATATTCACGTGCCAAAATATTAAGCAGACAATTTGATTACATTACATTTTCACATGTATCAAGGAATCAAAACCAAGCAGCTGATCACATAGCTAACAATATCCTAGACTGGAATGCATCTCGAATAAACCATCATACATAAAAACCAAAAATATAGGCATCCATCAACATAACACAAGACAAAAATATGAAACAGGTAATGCATCATGTAGAGTCGCAAAAAACATCTCTCATATATATATAAAAAAATATGTGTATCTGAGTACAAAAAATAGTGTCCCTGGCCCACTGGCCAGGAAAAAGATACAAAACTCATCAAAAATAAGGGAAGCATCCTCATAATGAGTGCTTTCCCTGTGTACAAAACTGCTCTAGGGGGTGCCCCCTCAAGAGGAGCACCTGGACCCACCACTGCTCCTGGTACCACCACCGAAGCCACTGTCACCACTGCGATCGCCACCCGACGTAGAGTAGGCCGATAATCCCTCTTGTGAGCCATCACCATCTCTAACCAAACCTCCTCAAAGTCGCCCATGAAACCTCGAGCAGGCATACCCAGGGTCAAGCGGTCCACTCGACCCTAGAAGTCCTCAAGAGCGGCCACCTGAGCTGTCAATACTGCATTACGTGCCTCAGCCGCATCAGCACGAGCTCTCTCGGCAGCAACCTCTGTTGTAGCTGAGCTGCTACCCTCACTAGAAGCGCCAGCACCATCTCCGCTAGGTCCACCAGCACCACCACCCAGTCCACCTACACCACCTCCCCCCTGACCACCTCGAGGTCGTAGCGGAGGATCATGGCCCACCAATTGGGCCACTGGGCGACCAACTTCACCAGCATCTGCATGAGTAACAAAAATAATGTCAGTGTCAATAATGAAACACATAAGTACATAAATACTCGAGCAAATGTAGAAAAGTATAACACATACATACAGGGCCCCAAACATAACTGAAAGGGAGACCCATGTCTAGGTCACCCCAAAAGTCCATCCCCGCATACGGGTATGGAAAGAACATCTGTGGGTTGGTCTCAAACTAGGCCTCTGTCGCATCATTCTAATAACAACCCACCATGCCACCACCACCTCGCGGCATCACCAGAGCCCACCTCCTCAAGCGTGGCTCCCGTGGCCCCCCAATCGGCAGCGCCACCACTGGCCTCAGTAGCACCACCCTCTTGTACATAATGTTGCATAGGATGCTAGCGTACGCAAATGACTTAGATCCACATTGTACCTTGTTTAATTGTGACACAATGCCATAAAAAAAAAAGCAGGCAAAATCGAAAAAGTGCCTGCCCCTCAATCGGCATAAAACTCCAACTTGTGGGCCAGATGCCTGATGTGGAGCAACCGACCCTACCAGTCGCACAATAATTGCCAGAGCACACCACTTAGCCACATCCGTCACTGATGCAATGTTGATATACCCCTCAATAAGAGGTGCACCACCATAATGCCACCTCCAGAATCTATCTAGGTTCACTCTCCCAGCAGGGAGTGGGTACCTCAGAGCCTCACCCTGAGGCAGCAACCCAGTCACAAAGTATATATCTGTCTCAGGATGGATCACCATGTTCATCCCCTGCAGTACAAACATATTGCGCCTTCAGCGCCAATGCTATATAATGTAACGTAAAACAAATGGTAATGTGACCACAGGAACTCATTCTCAGCAAATTTCAGAAGGTCCCATGTGGCCAACTGACAATGCACCCCAACATCAGCAGCTAGAGAGGTCCAGATCTCGGGCCAATCTCGCTCTCTCCACACCAACCTGCCAAGAAACATAGGCACTCAACAGCATAGAGAAAAACCAAAAATAGACAAAAACCAAAGTTTTTCAATCATTATGGCCTTTGCGCGCTTGTACCTTAGACAAGCACACCCTCGTGCACCTGTATTCTTTACAGGCGTGCCTTTGTGCACAAAAAGCAAGGAACAATGTGCCCTCGCATGCCTGTCCCTCATAATTGTGTGCAAAGGAGGCGCTATTTTTCCTAGATCACCCACACATTCTAGGGCAAAAATTACTCATAGACCATACAAACCTAATTTGGATGGCCCTCGACACCATCAAATTGAAAAAAATACAATGCAGGACGTCATGAAAGTTACCTTGGCATGATATCGCTAGTCCCTGGTACACGGGCTGACCACAATGGCAAGAAAGGCTCTAAAAACACCTATGATCTCCCAAAAACTCAGCAAGTACAAATGAATAGGATTACGGCCATAATCCCATATTTATCGCCCTTTTCCAGAACTTTGGAGGTCCATAACAAGAGATCAGAAGGTCCATTCCGCAAGCCATAAGTTGCACCATCATCAGTATGCCATACCGAACGAAAGTGATGCCACACATTCACTTTCCAGGAAAAATAATTTTTCAGTGCCAACAGGTATGCACCCTCCCATCTTCCTTTTTAAAAGTTCATGTCTTTCAATAATATTTGATGAAAAGAAGATGCTTTCACTTGAGGTAGTTGTTTTTGTAGGAAGAACCCGCAAATCACTTACAACACCATCCACTGAAAGTCCCAGAGCAGGTATCATTCTACCCCTAACATGATAGAGTCCCAGAAAAATTTGCATATCCTAACATCATTTCTCCATCAGAATTAAACCATAGGGTCCTCATACTTGACCGTGTTTATCATCACCTTACCCTGCACATGATAAACGTCTGTGCTAGTTGGTAGAGCCACCCCTCCATGACACTCATCACCCAAAGTAGACCATATATCACAGCACAAGTGATGCCATGTCCATACCATTTCAATCCAGGAAGCACCTCGTGCCCATCAATTCATCATGCATAAGGTCAAGTTTACTATTAAAACTAAAAAACCCCCTTCTCGGATGACCTGGTTGTACAAGCAGATTGAAAGCGCACCTCTGTGCATTACATTTGGCCCACAATACCTCCATCAGCATAATCCCATCTATGACACTTCTTCATCCGCTTCATCAACCTTGCACATGACACCAACCAATGGGACCCCACCCCCAGCAAAACATTGTCCTCACACCTTCAGTGAGTGAACCCTTTCATGTTTTGGGGTACCCACATTTTTGTGTTTTGTACAAATCAAACCTCATTATTTTATTCTTTTGGTAAGTGTACAAAGGCCGGAAACAATGCACTTCACCGCTTCGCCCTCATATTTCATATTTTCCCCCATGGTAGCAGTCCCTCATTCTCCTTGGTCGGATTATTTCACCCCCACGTACACACCATCACGAAATTCACAAGCCGGTTCACACCCACCCTGGAAGTCCTACCGACTCCAGGGATTTTCCCTTCAGAAATAACTATGACTGTTGCCAAGCTGCTAAAGTATACTCCGACCTCGGGTCACTGAATCCCCATCATCCATTTTCGGTCACCTCTCACCAACATGCCTATGTTAAACCCATCATATCTAGGTCCCCAACCCCTCAGGTTGGCGACCCATGGTTTGGTCAGGGCTTCCATTTTGTCGACCTTGACACTTCTTTTCGAAAAATGAAGCAGTACCTTGGATCACCCCTCCCCATCCAAAGGGGTATCTTCGGGTGGCACTGTGGGAGACATCATTGTCCATAGATGTCATCGATCCTCCTAAAATTCGACTACAGCAAAAGCTTTCATGTCACAATGGTATCGTACCTTACAACCATTGCACTTTGATCAGATCCGTCGAAGACCCGTGCCTCCATAAGCGTCTTTGTGAACAATTCTTACACGGGAAGGTCCCATCCAATACATATGCGTACATTGCGCAGTGATATGCCATACTAAGATTACGCATATGGGTACCACATTCCACCTATCTTTAAAGAAAAAATGCCCCTGAGGGCATCAGCAGTTGTCATCAACAACCGCCAGCATCACTACCACAGTAGTGACACAAACAGCACATGTATCTATCAATTTTGTTTAACTAGCCATAGCATCACGAGCATGGGACATGCCCGCCTCGTTGAAATTTTGTATATATGTTGTATATTTTGTTTACTTGTAGGGGGTCCCTTAGGCCATGGTTATCTTGGAAATGGTGCAAGGTGTTTTCAATTCCAAGACTCACGCAAGCCTCTCTCTCTCTTTGTGCATGATACAGAAAATAAACTATAATGTATTTTGGCTATACAGTTTTTCCTAGACCTCACACATTAGGGGGAAACTGTTAACACTAGAAAATCGTACAGCAGAAGACGACATTAATTAATGTCAAGCCTAAGGATTTACAGGGTAGGAACACATTATGGAATCAAGAAAGTATTTAAAATCTCTAAGGTTTTGAGAAAATCAGATTTGAACTAGTCTTAAATGCTAAAATGCGCACTTAATCCTTCGAGAAGAGCGCCTTCTGCGTGCCTTTTTTCCCGATAAGCGTGCATTCCTGGAAATGGAAAAATGTCACTTTTCAAGACCACACAAAGCAAAGGACAGTTACTCCTTATATCAAGCCGCCTAAGGACATCCACCAATGCCTCCTTAGACACTATGTGAGCACACAAAGGAATATTTGGAGCACACAATGGAATCCTACCTTCCTCTTGGGTCACCATCCATCATGTACCAAGGGAGGGAAGGAGGATTTGAAACTCCCCTATATAAAGCCACCAAGATATGACTAAAGGGTGATCACATTGTTATGTTGGCCAAAGTTGCCCAAGTAACACCAAAAGTGTGTGGCCCGAGGCTAGAGCCAAAGAGGACTTGATCGTTGGCCACCTAGCAATCCTAGTCCTCCATGGTAGAGAGAGAGGGAGACTGAATCAGAGGCAGATCTTGGAAGGCAACATCCTTGCATCGAGACCTAGAACCATTGTCTAGAGGCCCTTTAGCAAGTGGGTAAAATTTCTTCTCCATATCATACATTTAATAAGAAGAGGCCTAGAGACGTCGTTTGCATTATTATCGTTTGACTCTCTTTATAGCTTCTGTATATTTGTGTTTTGGTTTTATTTTAATCCAAGCATACTTTTACATACCTTTTCCACTAAATTTTGTGCTTTTGAGTTCCACCACTTTCTGCTTGTTACCAATAGTTTAAAGAGTAGACCACACTTTTTAAACTGGTACGATTTCATACACCCGTGTGACAAATCCACCATAACAATGAGCTCACCTTATTTTCATTTGATTTCACCTTTGAGCACATGTAAAAATAGTGAGTTTAGGAATCCAAAACAATGCATAACCTAGGAGACCCTATAATGACCTATTGGGATATCGTTTGGACTAGGTGTTTGGTTGAAAACTTGAATTGGGGTTTGGAGGTGTAAGACAAAATTTTGATAAACCTTTATGCATTGCCATCCTAGAAACTGAAACCTTTGATTTACCTAAAGAGCTTAGAAAGTGGGTTTAAAATCACCATTGCTTGAGGAACTTGGTGAGTAGGGGAAAAAGGTTTAGGCTGCTTGGCAAATGTAGGTGTAAAAATAGAAGGTTTAGAAAATCAAAAATAGAGTGGTAAAGTCAGAGGTGGCAGACATAGTGAGAATGAAGGACATAAGTCTAGGATTTGGTCTTCTGTGAATGATATATTGGCCATGCCTTGATAGAGTAGTAGACTGTGAAGAAATTATCCTAAGGGTAATGAAGGCAGTGAGATTTCCTAGAACTCACAAGATTTATGAGTTTTGTTTCTACAAATTTAGGACAAGCATTTAGTCATCTAAACATGTAAAAATTATCGATGAATAACAAGTCACATTGATCTAATCTGATTTCTGAAGAATTGGTTAAGTAGCTAAACCTTGAAATTGTTAGACATCTAAGACCTTATCCTTTAGGGTGGAGATGCAAGAATGAAAACTTGCAGGTTACAAGGAAGTGCATACTAAGATTTGCCATCAATTCAAACTTTCTTGATGAAGTTGAACTTGAAGTGGTGTCGCTTGAGATATCAGGTATTGTTTTGGGAAGTCCTTGTATTTATGATATGAAAGAAATATTTCATCTCCATGAGAATAAGTATCACTTGTTTAAATATGGAATTGAGTACATAGTTAGAGTGCATAAGAAGAAGACAAGTTTGTCTCTTATACATGTAGGAGAAATGAAGAGGATAGTGAATGCAAGTCATAATTTGACATTGTTAATGATCAAACATAGAGATGTTTTGAATCAGACCTTTCAAAAACATGCATCAAATGAAAATTTTGATTTCATTAAGGCTAATTGTGCTTGTAATGAGATTTTTTAGGACTCTAACAGGTTGCCTTTGAAATGAAGTGAACAAGATGAAAAACATTTGCAGCAGTCAACATCAGTGTTGAGAAGTGTTGGAAACAAGATGCCGATGCAAGAGAGTGCAAAGGTCAAAGAGAAAGTGACAAAGCAGTTTGACAAGGAAGGCATGGGTTCCACAAATTATTGTTTTTGGTTTCCAAAGGGTATGTTAGGGTCCCGTGATTTGGCCGATTGGCTAGCCAAATGACGATGTAACATCAAACCAAGCTTTGGAGCCCAAGGACCTAGCCTTCCTGGACTCAGAGAGGGCTCTCTCTATATGTGTAGAAGATGTCGGTGTGTTTACTTGCGATGTTCTGATATTAGGCTAGTTATGAAGTGTGTTTTTTGGTTTTTTAGTTTTTAAGTTTGTGAGGGATGAAACTGATCAAATACATAAACCGGATAACAAGATGTAGATAAATTGGGCTATGGGGTCAAACAGGTCAAGGAAGCTATGAAGTGATGATGTAAAGCTGCTGTAGGGCCGATTTGATTCACAATAGAAGGGATCTCTGGGCAAAATGGATTAAATGAACAATAAGTTGGTGAAAGACAAGGAATTTCAAGTGCAAACTAGTTAATAGCAGACATAAACATGTAATAGCAAGCCATTAATCATGCTAGGAATAACTATAAGCTAATCAATACATAGAAATCAAACATTCCAGCCATACATAGAGGTATAAGACCCTCTAACTTCGGGAAAAGGCTATCAGACTTTGGGAAAAACACATGAGACAAACTAACAACTCATAAACTATGACGGAACGCCTAAACATAGCCTCTAAGTCATTGGGCACTTGGACAAATAAGTTTTCATAGTTTTAGGCAAAGGGCTAGATCGGGACTAGGCCTCCTTGGTTCAACAAAATGATCAACAAATCAGTCAAAGAGAAAGTTTTATGGACAGAACTATGGGCAGCTTATAGGTAGGTAGGGCAAACCATACATCCTACTCAACATACATGGAACTGATGAATAAAACTTAGCAACAATACCTTAGGTTACTAAAGAGCAGCTAAGAATTCTTTAGCATAACTAAGGGAGAAGAAAACATCAAGCTATGAAGATTCAGGGATTTAGAGGTGCCTCCATGGGCATGTCTCAAAATCAATCTTTACTGATCTATAGCAGCAAGAAAAAATGAATTATGAGTGAAAACTAGAAGACAAAACACATTAAGAAGCACTATACCATTCTACCATGTCAAGGAATCCATCAACAAGCCTTCAACATTCCTCAAAAGCATCCAAGAGGCACTCCAAAAATCATAACTCAAGTGTATTCTTCAAAGCTCATATGACCAATGCATTAATTCTTCTCTCAAGTTCAGCCTCTGATTTACAATGAGAACCATGGGATAAATAGGCTTGAGGAAGGAAAACCTCATGGAGCAACTAGCTATCCCATTGGCCATGTCAAAATATCTAAACTTGTCCTTGAGGCTTTGCAAAGCCCAAGCCACAAAATATCCCATAAAATATCTAAAAAACTGCTAAAAACGGAAATTATATTGACTTTACATGATTTTCCCATGATAAAAATAGCCTAACGCACATTTGGGAAAAGCAAATTTTTGGAGTTCAAAAATTGCAAAAATACTTCATATTTATGCCTGAAAAAGGTCCCCTGACTTGCTGGATGCAAATGGAAGCCTTCCCGATGTCGAAATGAGGCTCATGATGGCTCGTTGGAAAGCTCTCTGTGTCTGTTTTCCAATGCAAGTGGAATCATCTCAATCTGATCTCTGAAAGTCCCTCAAAACTGTACCTGTGTGCAAAAACCCAGAAAATAGCAGGCTGCTGATATGGCGGGCAGAATGTGCAAAATGAGGCTGTTTTTCGCCAATTTGGAGGGGCGAATGATCTTCAAATTCCCTGAAAATCGCTGGAGACCTGGTCATGGAATTATGGAACCCATTGGGATCATCCTCCTCCCTTGACAACTCATCAAACTGAAATGGCGCATTTATGAGTTTTTGGCGAAAAACCCCAAAAATGCCAAAAAACAAAAAGTTTCCGAAACAGGCCCAAAATTGGCATGCATGACCCTCAAAGGTCCATAGAGACATGCTCCGAAGCTGAAGCCAAAATATCAAGGGCTGATGTGCTTTTTGCTTCTTTCCGTGCTAGGCGCCTCTCCTTCAATTTTTTCAATTTTTCTTGTGCTACCTTCAATTTTCACCTGGCAAACTGATTTAGCTTCTGAAAGTGAAGAGTCCTTTTTCTATGTAGCTCAAGATCCCTGTTTGCC
This sequence comes from Pinus albicaulis, assembly GCA_034641835.2. Lineage (NCBI taxonomy): Eukaryota > Viridiplantae > Streptophyta > Pinopsida > Pinales > Pinaceae > Pinus > Pinus albicaulis. The sequence continues at coordinate 98,564 of JAXQQM020079085.1, forward strand.
TTCTCAAGCTTTGTTTCCAAATGCTGGTTGGCCCTCTCAAGCCATGCTTCCTTGTTTTCCTCAATTTCCCGCTCAAGGAGGGTAGTGAGAGGAAAAGCTTCGAATTGAGCTTGTTCTTCAGCTTTCTGTTTCTCCAAGGCTCTTCTAAGCCCGATGGTTCTAGGCCTCTTTTGCCTAGGCTGGTCCTCCTCCTCTTCATCATCAAATTCGCCAATAAGCTCTTCAATTCTTACTTGCGCCTTTTCTGCCTCTTTTTTGTACTTGATTGCCCTTGCTTCATGAATGGCTGCATGATACTTCATTTGTTTGTTTTCAACCTCCAAGAAGTGGTTGAAATTCCTCGCCCTTTGAAGATCTTCTTGTAACACTTCAATTTGCCCTTCTTTGTGAATGAGGAGGTTTTCAAGGATGCATGCCTCATTGTCACTGTCATCGCTTGTTATAGGGATGACAGCTGATTTACCTCCATGCTTGGCACTTTCTCCAACTGCACTTTTGCCTTTGAAGGCCAATCTAGCGCTTTTTCTCCTTGGCAAGCTAGAAGTTGTCTTTTTGGGCAATTTCCTCTTTTTAGGAACAGTTTTGGTCACTGTCAAGGAGGCAGCTTCAGCTTGCTATCCCTCCTCAACATCCTGTCCAGCTTGTGGCTCAAAAGATGCTTCAATTGTTTGCTCAACCTGCTGCTCTTCAACCTCTATCTGCTGCTGTTCCTCTTCCTGTACTTGCTGCTGCTCATCAACCTCTAGCTGCTGTTCCTCTTCCTGAATTTGATGATGTTCATCAACCTCTAGCTGCTGTCCCTCTTCCTGAATTTGATGCTGTTCATCAACCTCTAGCTGTTGTCCCTCTTCCTGAATTTGATGTTGTTCATCAACCTCTAGTTGCTGTCCCTCCAAATCTGGCTGCTGCTGCTCATCATCCTCCTTTTCTCCCTGTGGCTCACTGCCCTCTCCTTCTCCTTGTTTACTTGGCTGCCCAGTGGTCATCTTGAGTTTTTTAGGGGTAGGCCTACTAGATAAAGGCACTGGGCGATGGACAGGCTGAGTAGGAGACACATGAACAGGAGGGACAGTGGCGAAATCGACATGGCTAATGAATGAATCCCATGAAACTCCTTTCTTCTCCAACTGGTGTAAGAAGATGATTTTGATCAAGGAATGGTGAAAGAGAGAAGGGATTTGCTGAGGTAGAGCTTTCTTTTGGACAGTAGCTGCCATTTTCTCTATGCTTTTGGACAAAAAGTATGGAAGGTTTAATTGCCTGCTTCTAGTAAAATGCATCAACAAGCGGACATGATAGGCAAAAATTTGGCTAAACCTCCCTTCACAAGTGAAATATCTCATTATGGCCTTCATCAGTGGAGCATAACTGTCAAGAAGATAGGAGAAAGGGAAAATAGCAGTGATGGTTTCCCTATGTTCAGGTTTGATGAAAGGTTTATAATCCTCCAGATCAAGATGCGCTTGCTTAAACCACTTTTCACCATGATACGGGATCTTGGTAGGCTTGGATACATACCTTGGGGAGATTTTGAAGTCAAGACCTGCTAACTGGAAGTGTTTGTCCTTGAATCTCAAAGCGCACAAATGTGTAAGTGGCGAGAAACTCTTGACTTCCTCTATCCTCTGACAGAAATCAAGACAGCCTACTTCATGGAAATTGAAAAGCACTGAGGGATGAGCATTGATTTCTTCTATGGAGATAGGTTCAAATCTCTTATGTTGTCCGCCTTTGTGATCTCGTTTTGGAGGCATTCTGACTTGAAACAGGCTTTGGAAGAGGCAAACTGCCTTCAATGTATGAAAAATGCTCTGCTGGATTGAAACTGGCCACTACACTGTTTGGACAGATATGGACCCTGTGATTTTGAATAAAATGCAACAATGTTTCTTGGAATAAGCCACCTCTGCACTTATTAACAACAGTCTTTCAAATCTGGATACACTTCAGCTATATAACCTGCTTAACAATGGTACCATGTGTAAAAGATGGGGTAGCTGCTTCGGAGACTCCCTGTGCACATTTATTGAACAATCACCCCTCTTGTGACTTTGTTAGAGGCCAACCTACACTGTTATTTGTGCTTTCAAAAAAAACTTGAATATGAAAACCCTGCTCTTTAGGTCATTCACCTTGAAGAATACCTCTGTCAACAGATTTCTGTAGAGACCATACAGTGGAAGGAAAGGAGACCCTTTGGTTATGTGAAAAATTAGCCCACAGTGTTAAGGAAAACACCTTTCACTTGTGACTTTTGAGAAGTCAATCACCACCTTTATACCTATACCTTTGATGTCAAAATCCAACATTAACAACCTCTGTCTTTCACTATGCTGTTTACCTTTGAAAATCTCTATCAACAAGTCTTCAACATGATACAATATGGTTTCTAGGAAAGGCAGACTTAAGCTGGATGTATAACCAATGCACAGTGTTTTTTAGGAAATATACTCTCTTCTTGTGAGTTTAAGAGATCAACATAATACCTACACCTCTGTTTTAATATCAAATGCAATCACCAAGCACTCTGCCCTTTAGACAGTGGCCATTTTCCCTTGTGAAGTTTTGAGAAATTCAACACCACTTTGGTACCTCTGCCTTTAATGTCAAAATCTAACCATCAACAATCTCTGCTCCTCAGTGTACTGTGTACTTCTGGCTTCAAATGTTAAACTTGATCATCAACAACCGTGCCTTCTAGAAAATGACCTTATTTCACCCTCAGAATTCCTCTGTCAACAAATCTTCAGAATGATATAATATAGTGTAAGGAAGAAACAGACCTAGCTTGGGTGAAAAATCAGTGCACAGTGGTTTTTAGAAAACACCTTCTTTTGCTTGTGAGTTTAAGAGAGCCACCCAAATACCTGTACCCCTGTTTCCAATATTAACTTCAAACACTAACAACTCTGTTCTTTAGAAAAAGACCCCTTTCCTTTGTGAAGTTTTAAGAGAACAAAAAATTGCTTTTGTACTTCTGCCTCCAGAGTTAGAAACACATCACTGAAATCTGCCCTTCAATGTAACATTTACCCTTAGAGCCTCTTTGTCAATCAGCTTTTCAACATGATAATGAGGTGAAGAAAGAGGGCAAACCTAGGTTAACAATACACAGTGCTTTACGAGGGACACTTTTTCTTGTGAAGTTTTAAGAAAACATCACTTTTTACCTCTGCCTTCAAAGTTTAGATTTGACCACCAACAAACCTCGCCCTCCAGAAAAATGGCCCTATCCACCCTTAGTCATCTGTTCTATTTGATCTTGTGGAATAGACAGGGTACTTATGCTTTGGAATTTTCACCAATGACATGCCTTTCTTCATTTCATCAATTCACATGATTCTGAAAGTTTGAGATGAGCTCCTTTATCAAATCAGACTTTCCTTTCTTTTGAGCTAGCATATTGCAAGCTCTATTCCTGTTATGATGAAGATATTGTTTCATTGTTTCAATAAAGGCAAACCTGGACTTTTGCAACCTTCTGAGTCAACACTGGCCTGCACCCTCTGCTTATGGATGAAGGAGGCGCCCTAACCCTCTGCTTGTAAATGAAGGAGGTTCTGGGCCTTGACAATTTACCATTTTGCTGAGACAGTGGCGACCCTTTCTTACTGTGATTTTCATGCTGGAAAGAGCTGTAAGGTCCCGATGAGTGACTTTTGTTTTGCAGCTTCATCTCAGGCTCACAATACATTTAGAAGCAGCTGTTCCTCTAACTGTAGATCAAGCATTTCCTCCCGAGATGAAGTTATATTTCCTGCCTTTGTAGAAACCATAGAACACTGTGGAAAACCTACTAGTCAGCTTGAGATTGGGCTTTATGCAGTGCTGAGACCTAAGGAATATGAGTGGCGCGACTTAAGGCTGTTTGTCAACTTCATTTGCAAATTAAGGGATCAGTCATGGTAGGTCTGCTGCAGATGGAGGCTTCTTGGCTTTTTGATGATTGCCAAAGGTGAAATGTCCTAAAACGCCACTTCCTAACATAGGGGAGACTATTGAAACAGATGTGGATTTGCCTTTTAAGGCTGATGGGCAGACCAATAAGGCTGAAGCTGGATAGGATTGTGATATGAGGTTTTGATATTCGACATGGGCGAACTGGAAAGGTAGAAAGGTGAAAATAGTTTTAGGAGGGTTTTCTGGATGACATATTGACATAAGGAAATCAGTTTCTAGAAAACTCAGCTGTAGATATAAGTCATCATTAACATGTAAAAATACGATGGCTAACAAAGAACTGTAGCAGATGGAGGCTTTTTGGCCTTTTGATGATTGCCAAAGGTGAAATGTCCTAAAACGCCACTTCCTAACATAGGGGAGACTATTGAAACAGATGTGGATTTGCTTTTTAAAGCTGATGGGTAGACCAATAAGGCTGAGGTTAGATAGGATTGTGACAAGGAGGTTTTGGTTTTGCCAGGGGTGGACTGAATAGGTAGAAAGGCGAAAAAAGTTTTGGGAGGGTTTTCTGGATGACATATTGACATAACGAAATCAGTTTCTAGAAAACTCAGCTGAAGATATAGTCATCACTAACATGTAAAAAATACTGATGGCTAACAGTGGCTCCATTTGGGGAGGGCAGCTCCTCATCAGGAGATGTCCAGAATTCAGATTTTTGGCTTATGAAGACCAGTGCCTTATCCATTGGCGCAAAATTTACCCTTCTCTTGATGTTATTTCTGAAAAGTGTCAGCATGGTTAACATCAATGATACCTCTACCTACCCTACTATCTTTCCTAACATTTTTTCTTCTGTTTGGCGCATTTGAACTAGCAGCCTTTTGACAATGCATATTTTTCTTTTTGCAAAATGAACCTATCTATTTCTACTCTTATATCTGCCGGGAGTTCAGATTAAGCTGATGAACTCCTTCATTTCTCTGCCTAAAACTAGATCGACTGTCAAGATTAAGCAGTTTGACAGGATTTCATTCTCTAATCTACAACATGAAATTAAAAAATGATCAAATCAGGATTAGGCAGTCTGATTTGTCATGCATTTGCGGCATAAAAGACAAGCTGCACACAAATGTTATTCTGCAATAAAAAAGGAAAATAGACAAGCGGGGCTAAGATGTACAATGTGTTTTTCATCCCTCGCTTTCTCTCTTTGGTTCTGTTTTAGGCATGTGGAACCAGAATCTCTCCCTAATCTAAGCTCTGTGATAAGTCAATCTTACACAATGTTGACTATCTTGGCACTCACTAACTTATCAGCAAATAAATTTAAACATGCTCAGCTATGATTAGGCTAGATAGCTGAACAAGACATTGAAGTACTATTAGCGGCATTTAGACTTGCTCGCTTTCTGAAAGACTATTTTTTTGGAACATGGGGCCTTTGTTCTATCTTCACTTGCCCTCTTTTCTGCTTTTTACTGTTTTTGACTTTCCTATCTTTTACTGTTTTTGTTTTTTCTATTTTTTCAATATTTCAAACAATGGTATGTACAATGACTGGAAGTGTTTCAAACTCAAAAATCTTGGAAATGACGGAATTTCAGCATCTTATCCTCGTAAGGATCTCCTCTCACCCTTGGCCCACTTAACTCTTGAAAAGAGAAATTTGGGAAATTTTCTCTTTCTAACATGACATAGGGATTCATGCAAGAATCTCTAAACAACCCAGTATCCTCCCTCTGTACCTCTCTGAATATCTGATTTCCACTCCTTTCCTTACTGTATGCTTTCTTCAGGTAATGTATGTACTCTTGATAATTCTTGAAATAGATAGTGACATCATCAAGATATGCAACAACACAGAAATTTAACACTGGGAACATGGCCTTTATGAACAGATTTCTGATATTGGGTGGTTTAGCAATTTTGAACTTGAAATCAGGTTTACCTCCCGCAAACTGGAAAAAATCTTTAAGTGGCCTACTTTGCAAAGGAATCTGATGTTTATGATCTGAAAGATGATCTTGCAAGAAAACATGATTAGAAACATTTTCAATTGGTGAATCATGATCTTGAGTAGAAAAAACCTGATTTTTGTTATATGGAGATGCAGTATTATTTCTAAAATCAAAGCAAATTCTATGGCCACTAGTTTTCTCCTTGATTATTTCAGTTTGTCTCAGTTTGCTGTGTTTGCTTTTGTTAAAGTTGTTCTTTGAGGAAAAGGTAGTGGTACAATGTTTTCCCTTGTTTTTTCTGTAGAAATTAGTACTTTGCATGAAATTCCTGTTTTTGGCATTTCTGAGTTCCTCATGAAAAGACAAAATATGAGCCAATTTCAGTAGTTCAGGTATGCTGGGATTATAACTGTCATCCTTGCTCATAAGAAGTTCATCTGGCACTTTCTCAAGATGTTGAGCTACTGAGGTTATGGTCAAAGTTTCATTTGCAGTAGGAGGGTCACATGATGGTAAATCTTTGAGGTATGGTAGAAACATCAAACTCCCTTTCTCCCGGGTTCCAAATAGGTTTATGATGTGAAGGTCTTCTAAAGCTTTTACCCGGAAGAAATTTCCACAAGTTACTGCTGGTGTTTGATTAAAGCTAGAGCACTTTGCTTGATAGTACATGAGAGTTTGTGCTTCTTGCTCTAACCCCACTTTGGAGAGGGGAAACTTACTTTCCTCAAGACACAGTTGTTCATGATCATGGTAGTTTTGAGCGTCCAGCTCATCATAAGGTACCAAGGACAACTGATGTGGTGGATCTAAGTCTATATCAGCTTCTTCTGACTCTTCCTCCAAGTTTACATCAATATGCATAATGAAAGAGTTTAAGTCGGAGCGCAAAGAACACATTGGAATATTATCGGGCCTATCTTGACTGCTAATCATGTATTTCATGTGTGATTCGCGGTAGAGTATCCTGTTCTGACCAAACACAGGAATGGTGGCATATGACATGTCCAGTTGAATATTCCCTTGGAGTTTGGCTCCCCAAGATCTAGATAGAAGCATCCCATACTTAGGAGGAATGTCTGCCACTACTATATCCATGATTAGATGTTTCGCGAGTATTTGGGCCAGACTAAAGCAAAGGTCTTTGATCAAACCTAGGCATTGGACTCTGCTTGAATCAAATGAGTATAAGTCTTTGTATGGTCTTGTGATTTCCAAGCCTAATCTTTCCATAACTACCTTCGGCATAAGATTATGCGAGGCGCCGGAGTCCAGCATGGCATTATGGAGGATTTGGTCGTGGATGTTTAGGCTAATGTAAAATGGAAGAGTAGCTCCCTCTTGGAATTTTCCCTCTATCTTTGGACCAAACAATACTTCAGGAATGTCATTAGTGAGATTAACAGTGTTTGCATCATTCCCTAGATTTAGGACCTTTAGTACTTGGGATTTATAAGAGTTTTGGGCAATGAGTTCAGTAAGAGGCATGGTGATTTTGATCTTAGCGATTTCGCCTTCAAAGCTAAAAGGCACTTGAAGTTTAGAAATGTTTGTTTCAGCTTTTTCAGCTAAGACCTTGTCTATGTTCTGAGTTTGTTGACCTTGTTTAGGGGTTTTGCTTGCCATAGTTGTTTTGGTGACCTTGGTAGAAGTATCAGGAGTATATGAGAGAGGACTAGTTTGGGTAACTTTAGCTTGGCTTTGATCAGTCTTTTCAACCTTGATTTTGTCACTGCTTGATGCTTTTTTGAGGATGGTATCTGGAGCTCTAGCAGTATCAGAGTTACCTCTCTTGACATTATCTTGGTTTCTCTTGCTCCTAAGGTCGTATTGCCTGTGGGCTTCTTCAATAGCATTTTGAAATTCTATGGTAGGGTCATCAAGATCCTCATAATTGGTCTCATCTTGATCAGGCGAAAAGAAGGCTTGTTCTTCTTCGGTGAGGTACACCTCACCTTCATTGTCAGACCCTGTGAGGTTTAAATGATGTTCATCAAGAGGTTCTGAGTCCCTATCATCTTCTTCTACATAGTTTTCATTGAATGGTGGCCTGATCTGTTGGTCATTATCCCTTGGTTTGTTTTGGGGCTGTTCCCTCCTAAAGTTTTGGTTTCGGTTTCTGATTGGAGGGTTTGGCTGGTTGTCCCTAACAGGAGCTTTTTCATTGATCTTTTCCCACATTTTAGCCATGGATTTGACTAAGTCATCTATTCTGGGATCTAGGGAAGGTGATGAAGTGGAGACTTCGTCTCTATATGTGACCTTTCTTTCTGATCTAGTCCTAGCTCTTTTTTCAGCTAAGTTGGCATCTGCTTTTATAGCTATTTGTTGCATTTCCTCCAAGGTAGGTGGATCTTTGTCTCTCAGATGATATGTCATGTCCGGATCAAAACCCTCAGGAAATTTTGCCAAAGCTAAACCAAGTGGAGGTTTGAAATGAGGTGGGAGGGAGTTATATACACTGTTGAACCTAGTACAGTAAGCTTGGACACTTTCCCCATTTTCCCGCTTTAGATTGTTATATTCTGACAGGATTTGAATGGGGTTTCTTCGGATTTCCCACCTATTTCTGAAGATTTGATGTAGTTCTGGGATATCATGGATACTGTTTGGAGCTAAGCTTTTGAACCATGCTTTGGGTTCACCACCAAGACTTTGGGCAAATATTCTCATTCTGACAGTCTCGTATTGTACCTCTAGGTATTCATAAGCATCAGTCATTCTACTTATATGCTGTTGAGGTGTGGTGGTGTCTTCTCCAGTAAAGTGTGGGATCTTGTCTTGATATTTGTTTGGGAGAGGAGCTAAAGGTGGTGGTAACACCAAAGGCGCGTACCAGGATGCCATAACTGGAGCTAATGGATGGTGTACAAGATGGGGACTAGTAGGCTGAAATGAAGTGGTTTGCACCGGTGTAGCGGATGAACTTGGACTAGTGATCTGGTTTTGAGCAGATCTAGGATGATAGGAGCCAAATTGATAAAGAAGCTGGAAATCAGGAGGAGTGGTGGGTGAAGCTTCTCTAATAGGACTCTGTGGTGGGTTTAGGGGTTCAAGATCGTCGAAGTTTATCCTACTATATGATTTGCTTCGGGGAAGAGCTTGTGATGACTCTAGTTCCGAAGGTAGATCTAGAAGGATATTGCGAGTTTTAGGTACAGATCTTGTTCTACGGATGGATCTATTGGTAGCTAGATGATCAGTTTCAGAAGCTTGCCACAGAATCTTTTCTGGGTCATCTACTATGATAGGGGGATTTGGGTCTGGGTGGGATCTAGTATTGATTCTTCGTGAAGCCAGATTTTAGATCCAGAGCTTGGAGAGAGTGATATTGGTGAATGTTTTGGATGAGTGATTTCTCTAAAGTTATACTAAGGCGAAGGATGGTCAAAAATGGAAGGGATGAATTAGTGGAGTCGCCAGGTGGAAATGGATTGTTTTGTGAAGATAGCTATGGTCCACCACCAGTAATTAATCTGAGAATGTTTTGGATTTTCTGAATATATGTGCAGCCTATGGTTTGTTAAAGTATTCTAGACTTGTTTCAACACTTTGCTAGGGTGATGAGAACAAAAAGAGTTTACTCTAAAAATGAGTCTAGGGACTGCTTGCTTGTTTATGGTACCTAAAGGACTAAAAAGTCTATAAGAGTTTGCTGGACTATTATGAACTCAGTGTCCCACCATCTCCCGCTATGTTAGTGAGTGATGGGAAAGGTTTATCGGATAGTAGCCTAGAGTTTTAAAAAGTAGTAAGGCTTACTAGAAGTTTTAGTGGAGTCGCCAGGTGGAAAATCAGTTGTTTGAGATATATTTGTATGGTCCACCACCAGTAATGTCAAAGCCAATCTAAAGGAGTGTTTTTTGGGGTTTTCTCTCGAGTTTTTATGTGCCTACAAGGTTTGGAAGAGTTTCCTATAATCGACTCATCATTTTGCTAAGATGGTGAAAGAGCTATTTTCTACTCCTCAAACAATCTCTAAGTTTACTAAGCTTGATCGGGAGACTTCTGGAGTTACTAAGTTGTACTTAGATTGCCACTAACTCGGAAGGTCCTATCGTGAGTGTCACTATGTTAGTGAGCAAGGATAAGTCAATCGATAGTATCTAAAGGCTTCTAAAGATGAGGGAAACTAAGCTTTTAATCACTCGCAGTCCCACCGTGATCGCCATTATGTTATGAGGCCATGGACAAGTCAATAAGCTAGTAGTCTCAAAATCTCTTAAGATGAGGGAAACTAAGTTTTAATCACTCGCAGTCCCACCGTGATCGCCATTATGTTAGTGGTCCCGTGATTTGGCCAATCAAGTTAGCCAAATGATGATGTAACATCAAACCAAGCTGGGAGCCCAAGGACCTAGCCTTCCCGGACTCGCAGAGGCATTCTCTCTATATGTGTAGAAGATGTCGGTGTGTTTACTTGCGATGTTCGATATTAGGCTAGTTATGAAGTGTGTTTTTGGTTTTTTTTTAGTTTTTAAGTTTGTGAGGGATGAAACTGATCAAATACATAAATCGGATGACAAGATGTAGATAAATTGGGCTATGGGGTCAAACAGATCAAGGAAGCTATGAAGTGATGATGTAAAGTCAGCCGTAGGGCCGATTTGATTCACAAAAGAGAAGGGACTTCGGGAAAATGGATTAAATGTAGCAATAATTTGGTGAAAGACAAGGGATTTCAAGTGCAAACTAGTTAATATGTGACATAAACATGTAATAGCAAGCCATTGATCATGCTAGGAATAACTATAAGCTAATCAATACATAGAAATCAAACATTCTACCCATACATAGAGGTGCTAAGACCCTCTAACTTCGGGAAAAGGCTATCGACTTTGGGGAAAACACATGAGACAAACTAACAACTCATAAACTATGCCGAACGCCTAAACATAGTCTCTAAGTCATCGGGAACTTGGACAAATAAGTTTTCATATTTTTTGGCAAAGGGCTAGATCAGACTAGGCCTCCTTGGTTCAACAAAATGATCAACAACCTACCAAAGAGAAAGTTTATGGACAACTATGGGCACCGATAATGTAGGTAGGGCAAACCATACATCCTACTCAACATACATGGAACTCGATGAATAAAACTTAGCAACAATACCTTAGGTTACTAAAGAGTGCCTAAAGAATTCTTTAGCATAACTAAGGAGAAGAAAACATCAAGCTATGAAGATTCGTGGATTTTGAGGTGCCTCCATGGGCATGTCTCAAAATCAATCTTACCGATCTATAAAGAAAAGAAAAAAATGAATTATGAGTGGAAAACTAGAAGACAAACAAATTAAGAAGCACTATACCATTCTACCATGTCAAGGAATCCATCAACAAGCTCTCAACATTCCTCAAAAGCATCCAAGAGGCAAATTCAAAAATCATAACTCAAGTGTATTCTTCAAAGCTCATATGACCAATGCATTAATTCTTCTCTCAAGTTCTACCTCTCAGATTTACAATGAGAACCATGGAATAAATAGGCTTGAGGGAGGAAAACCTCAAGGAGCAACTATCCCATTGGCCAAGTCAAAATATCTAAACTTGTCCCCGAGGCTTCTGCGAAAGCCCAAGGCACAAAATATCCCATAAAATATCTAAAAAACTCGCTAAAAACGGAAATTATATTGACTTCACATGATTTTCCCATGATAAAAATAGCTTAACGCACATTTGGGAAAAGCAAACATTTTTGAGTTCAAAATTACAAAAATACTTCATATTTATGCCCGAAAAAGGTCCCCGACTTGCCGGATGCAAAATGGCAGCCTTCCCGATGTCGAAATGAGGCTCATGAGGGCTTCCCGGAAAGCTTTCTCGTCTATTCTACGTTAACCGGAACCAACTCAATCCGAGGTCCGAAGTCATCCAAAACTGCACTGCGGTGAAAAACCCCGGTAGTAACAGTGTGATCGCCGGAGCATGGCGGCGTAATGTGCAAAATGAGGGTGTTTTTCGCCACTTGAGGGGGCGAATGATCTTCAAATGCCCCGAAAATCGCCGGAGACCTCGCTCATGGAATTATGGCATCCAATCTACATCATCCTCCTCCCTCGACAAATCCTCGAACTGAAACGGCGCAATTATGAGTTTTTGACTAAAACCCAAAAAATGCCGAAAAACAAAAAGTTGCCGAAATAGGCCCAAAATTGGCATGCATGACCCTCAAGGGTCCATAGCAACATGCTCCGAATCTGATGCCAAAATATCAAGGGCTGGATATGTATTTCTTCTCTTTCCGTGTCTAGCGCTCCTTAAACTCGCCGTTCTTGATCATCATCCTTATGTCGTTGTTCTAAACCGCCGAGTCGTCGTTCAAAGACTATCCTCCTCTCGGGTTCCCGCTTCTCGCTCGATCTTCACCACCGTCATGTTGCTCCCGTTTTTTCACAGGCATTTTGCCTTGACCAAACTATGCTTTGGAAGAAACCAACCGCCTTTTATGAACAATGCCCCGCCGGATTGAAAATGGCCAATATACTGTTTGGACATATATGGACACTCGTGGATTTGAATAAGATGCAACAATGTTTCTTTGAATAAGTCACCTCCCGTACTTCTTAAAAATGTTCTTCAACTCGTATGCACTTCAACATGCAAACTTTAACAATGGTACCATGTGTAAAAGATGGGATAACTCGCTTTGTAGATTCCTCGTGTACCGTTTTGAACAATCACCCCTCTTGTGATTTGGTTAGGCCAACCTACATTGGTAATTGTGTTTTCAAAACAAAACTCAAATATTAAAACCCTCGCTTCTTCGTGTCATTCACCTTAAAAATACCTCTCGTCACCGCATTTCTATAAAAGATAACATACAAGTTGAAAAAGAAAAGAGACTCTTTGGTTAGGTGAAATATCACTTCACCGTGTTTAAGAAAACACCTTTCACTTGTGAATTTTGAGAAATCAATCACCACCTTTGTACCTCCGCTTCAATGTTAAACTCCGATCATCAACAATGCCGCTCTAGAAAAATGGCCCTATTCACCTTCGTAAAATCCCCCGTTAACAAATCTTCAAATGATATAATATAGTGAAATGAAGAAACAGACCTTAGCTTGGGTGAAAAATCAAGGTACGCGGGTTTTTAGAAAACACCCTCTTCGCTTGTGAGTTTAAGAGAGCCACCCAAATACCCGTACCCCGTTTTAATATCAAATTTCAACACTAACAACTCGTTCTTCGAAAAGGCCCCTTTCTTTGTGAAGTTTTAAGAGAACAAGAAAAACCGCCTTTGTACCTCTCGCTCCCGTAGTTAGAAACACATCAATGAAATCTGCCCTTCAATGTAACATTTACTCTTAGAGTCTCTTTGTCAATCAGGCTTTTTAACATGATAATGAGGTGAAGAAAGAGGGCAAACTCTAGGTTAACCATACACAAGGCTTTATGAGGGACCCTTTTCTTGTGAAGTTTTAAGAAATCACTTGTATACCTCTCGCCTTCAAAGTTCGGGGATTTGACCACCAACAAACCTTGCCCTCTAGAAAAATGGCCCTATCCACCCTTAGAAATTCTCTCATTAATAAACTTACAAGAAGTGAAATCTAGTGAATAGGAGGGGCAACCTTGTTACAAAGGAGTGCTTCGCAAGATAGGCAACCGTCACTCGCTCTTGAAACCTATGTCATTAATAAATACAATGATTTGAAAACGATACAACCGGTTCTCAACCACAAAAAACCCCGTATTTCAATCACCTCATCTCACTCGTGTAGGAAATCGCTTTTGTTTTTATAAAAATAGCAAGGTCCCGGATTTTCAAACAGCTTTTGTCACTTATCAACACTCCGCACATGATGGGAGTTCATAAAAATACCTCGAATTTGATGGGATGCTCGCTTGAGAGGATGCAAGAAACCCCGGATAGCTTGGAAAAGACGCGCTAAACCTCCGGAGAAACCCGTCGCGCAAAAAAAGGAATGTGTCGGGTCGCGCCCGTCGTGTGGTTCGGCGCACCTACGTGCACGTCGCGCCCACCTGGCCAGGCACGTCACGCCGGCATTGAAAACCTTATAAAATGATGCCTGTGCACGCCGCGCCGACCTGTGCACGTCGCGCCGCCCTCCGGGACCGCAAATTTGTGAAATTTCGTCCCGTTTTCTTGCTTGTTTGATGCCGTGGATGCACGGGATTTTGACTCTAGTTTTTTGAAAGTGAATTTCCCACTCCTCACACTTCAAACTTATATCATTTTCAAACAAACATCCCAATCATTTGAATATTAATTTTAATCCTTGTTTAGTGTTCAAACCTTGGGTTTGTAACTTGAATATATACGTCCGATCCCTTGATTCTACCCCCTAAGTTTTGAACCTAAGCAACTTCAACAAATTCTCTATTACTCACAATAAGAGAACAAGGAAGATAGATACCCGAAATAGGTTTGTTGCTGTGATAGGACATGATTCTCAGAAATTGCTTTGACAATCTTCGGGTCCTTTGACCGTTTCTCCACCTTAACACGAAGGTGCCAAGTTCATCAATCTAACTTGGATTTGCATATGGCTTCTCGATTTCAAAGGCGCCCTCCTTTTTGTTTCAAACAACTTCCGCTTGAAGGTACATTAGTGATGATATATCTATCTTTGAATGGTGGGAGGAATGCACTTGCCTCAAACTCAAAGATCGACCATTTATCAACCGCTCTTTGTCTATTCATACATTGTATGTCTGCCATCATGCATTCTATGACTCAACCTTGGTCATCGTTTTACTTTCCTGATAAATTGTTGCTTCTAGGTGTTTCACAAGTTTTTCTTTAATCTGTGAAATACACTTTTTAGATTGCATCCCTTTCACACTAGGATTCTCTCCGTTTACCGTATGATTTCCTTAGATTTCGGATGTGTGATCATGGAATGTCTTTAACCCTTTTTAAATCAACCGCTCCTTTGGCATTAATAGCATACAATATGTTCAATACTTTCTCCTTTCCACTAGATGTAATCGTCCGACGTATAGTTCTTGAAATAGGAGTATCAATACCTTTTTTACATTATCAAGACTATCATTCATCCGTGAAATGACCTTTTCTTCCTTTTGGCATCCTTCCACGTTTTCTTGTATCAATCGCTTCAGCACCGCAAGAGGCTTTGGCCCTTTACTCATGCATGGAGGAGGCTCTTCAAATCGCATAAGGTGTCCTGAGACTTTTTGACCACTAGGTTCGACATGCACTTTTTCGAATGTAGTGGTAAGAAACCTCTCAAAACATCGCCTTAGCATCTTCACTTGCAAGCATCATTGTGTGTCGTACAGGAAACCCTAGCCGCAGTAATACTATTTCCCCAGACCGTCCTAAAGCTGATTTTAGATATTTGGTTTATTCATCTCATGATTGATTACTTTGACAACAGCCTTTGTGACTATGAAGGTCGTTAAGCTTTGAAAAACCAAGACCTTTCTCCCCGCTTGTGTAATGGCATTGGTTACCATCCGTTCTATTTGATCTTGTGTGGATAGGCAGTACTTATGCTTTGGAATGTTTATTGATGACAAGTCCTTCTAGAGTTCAACAATCCATATGGTTTGCAAGTTTGAAATGAGCTCCTTTATCGTGCCAAAACTCCCCTTTCCTTTGAGCTTATCATATTTCCACTATATTCCCGTTATGGTCAAGAATTACATTCATGAAAACCCGAAGATATTGTTTCATTGTTTCAAGAAAGGCAAACCTCGACTTCTACAACCTTCCGAGTCAACACTCACCGCGCCCTCCGCTTATTGTATGAAGGAGGCGCCCTAACCCTCCGCTTGTAATTGAAGGGAGGTTGTGGGCCTTGACAATTTACCATTTTGTCGAGACAAAGGGCGACCCTTTCTTACCGTGATTTTCTGCGTCGGGAAAGAGCCGTAAGGTCCCGATGAGTGACTTTTGTTTTTATGGGGCCGCATTCCCAGGCTCATAATACACTTAGAAGCAAGCTTGTTCCTCTAACTCGTAAACTCAAACATTTACTCCATGAGATGAAATATATCTCGTCTTTGTAGAACCATAGAAAATCGTGGAAAACCTAATAGTCACTTGAGATTGGATTTTATGCATATTGAGATCTAGGGGTATGAGTGGCGCGACTTAAGGCCGTTTGTCAACTTCATTTTGCAAATTAAGGGATCAAATATGGTAGGTCTCCGTCGTATGGGGGCTTTTTTGGCTTTTTGATGATTGCCAAAGGTGAAATGTCCTAAACGCCACTTCCTAACATAGTAGACTTTTAAACAACATGTGGATTTGTTTTAAGGCCGTCAAGTGTGTCAATAAAGCCGAAGCTAGATAGGATTGTGATATGAGGTTTTTGATGTTTCCCCTGTGGGTGGACTAATAGGTAGAAAAGGCGAAAAAAAAAAAAAGTTTTGGGGAGGGTTTTCTTCGGATGACATATTGACATAAGGAAATCAGCTTCTAGAAAACTCACCAAGATATAGTCAATACTAACATGTAAAAAATACCGATGGCTAACACTTTCATTACTTTCATTAAGCTATCCATTTTGGTATCGAAGAAGAGGTTGAAGGCATGGTTTCATCTTGTAGGTTACCCTCCTTTCGATTTCAATCTATCTCTTTTTCAATTAAGTTAACCTCTCGCACTAATAGCTGCCTTTTTCATTTCTTCCAAGGTTTCATAGTCTCTTCTTTAGCCAGAAAAGTCATGTGAGGGTCAAAACCTTCGTGAATTTTACTAGTGCTAGGCCTTGTGGAGGTTTCATGAGGTGGGAGGGAATTGTACACAATCATAAACTTGGTGCAATAGTCTTGCACACTTTCCCTACATTCCTTTTGAGATTTTTATATTCGCATGTGATCTCGGAGGGGGTTTTTCTTGAATTCCCACTTGTATATGAAAGTTTGGTAAAGTGAAGGGAGATCATTTATTGAATTAGGATTTAATTCTTTGAACCATTTTTTGGCCTCTCCTCCTAAAAATTCCGTGATAAAATCCTCATTTTAATGGTTTCTTCTTCTATCTCCATATAAT
The DNA here is from genome assembly GCA_034641835.2 of Pinus albicaulis. Taxonomy (NCBI): domain Eukaryota; kingdom Viridiplantae; phylum Streptophyta; class Pinopsida; order Pinales; family Pinaceae; genus Pinus; species Pinus albicaulis. The sequence goes on from JAXQQM020079085.1 coordinate 115,414, forward strand.
CAAAAGCATCATTGATCCTATCTCGGTAGACTCCTATACTAATAGGTGTCATTTTTCATGATTGTCTTGATGGAACTATGGAATATGTTCAAACCTTTTTTCTGAGCAAAAGGTGTTCCATATTCTTAAAAAACCAAAAATCAAAAAAGTTAAAAAATGTAAAGAGGGTATACCCTAAAAGAAAGATCAAAGGGTAAAAAGAATAAAATGGTCAAAAAAGTGAAAGAAATGAACCCCAAGCAAAAAATGCACCAAGGAAAGTGTGCAAATCCAAATGCCACTACTATTTCATTTTTGTAATAAAGCAATTGTGTGCCTTGTCAAACCTTGCCACAATTCATGAATAAGTCAAACTCCGTTTAAACTTGGCTTACTCATATTTCAATTTCATGTTGTAGATTAGAGAATAAATATCTGACTAAAATGGGGCTTAATCTTGGCAAAGATAAGTAGATAAACAGAGTTAATAAGAGGTGCCTTGAATGTAGTTTAACTGAGTCTTTGGATGTAATAAGGGTAGAATTAGAGAGATTTCATTTGTAAAAAAGAAAATATTGATAAGGGTTTGCAAGTCTAAATGCACCCTAATAAAGAAGAGAAAATGGTAGTGTTAAGTAGATAGGGTAGGTAGATGGTGTCAGCAAAGTTTTATCCGATGATGATACGTTACATGTTTTTGATCCTTTACTATTCATCACAAGTACTAAAGCAAAGAAATACACTCTGAAAACTACGTCAGCAAAAGTCAAATTCATTAACTTCCCTTATCATTTTCCCCTCAAAAGTTTTACTAATTCTCCCAAAAGTACTAAGGTAATTGGAGATCAAAGGGGCTCAAGGCATTTCGATTCTCGGAGGGACCGGACCCCTCGGCCTAATGATCAAAAAGACGAAGTACTTGAGATAATTCATCATCATAATCATTCACCTTCAATTTTTTCCTAAGTAAAATCCCATTTTACCGAGGAAACTCATGCAAAATTTCATAAAATCCCTCAAGATAACTTGCTATTCTAAGTTTAAGTGTTGGAGATAAAATGTTGCAATTTACTTCACAAGTTATCACTTTCTTAGATGTGCAAATATATTTTGAGTCTCCTTGTCCTTTTCCATATTAACATTTAACTCGTATTTACTAAATCCCTAGTGAAATACCCTATCCTAAGTATATAATTCCTTTGTTTATATATACCCCAAAACCCCTTTATTATAATGTTTTGACCAAAGTATTTACCTCCCTAATATTCATTAAAACCCACTTCTATAAGCCTCTGGTTAAAATATAGCATTATATTATAATCCCGCCCTTATGGTAATTAAATAACGTTTGTTGGTTACCATAATAAAAAATCTATACATAAAAAGTTTAAACATGCGATATGTATGTTTAAAACGCCAAAAAATATGAATAAAACTTCAGAGAAGTCTTGCGCCACCGTGGATTGTCCACCGGGCGTTCCACCTAACCAACCCCGCCGCAACCCATTTCTTACACATTCGGATTAATTATCATCGTGACTAATTAAATAACCTTTTATCCGCTTGTTAAATATTCTGAGCGATTAAACAACGTTGAAAAGTGTTTAAAACCCGACGGCCCACATCTGAAACCTCCGCCTATTCCCCCATCGCTCTCGCCCGTCGGATCAACCCTCCGCGTATCAATGGTCCACGTTAACCCCGCTAGCCATCCTTCAGAGAATGTTAATCAGCGGGGAACGAGCGCGTATTTGAAAAGTCGACATCCACGGGCAAATGATCCGTGGAATCGCTCCCCCGCGATCAATACCACCTCCGACCAAAAGCGGTGCGGGACTTCCCGCTTACCGCTTACCACCCGACCTTGCACACGCTCACTCCCGTACGTCAATGACGTCACGCCTCGAAAAAAATAAAAAACCCTTTTGACTTGTAAATAAAGCCATTTTTCGTGTTTTTCCCGTTATTTTCAAGTATTCCGAAAACGACAGAGCTCCCCCGCCGCGATTTTCAAATTTTCACCGCAATTGACCAATTCACTCCAAGATTCCACCGCACTTGTGTTCGAGTACACTCGCCATCGCCCGATAATTATGGTAAAAGCCAATTTTCGTCCTCCAAAAATGTGTATGAGTCCTATTACGCCCGAACTTCAAATGAAACTCGTTTTCCTTGTTTTTCGTCGAAATCATCGTTGTTTAAATCTTAGTCCTAAGTTCATTCCCCGAGTTTTAAATCAGTGGAATTTTCCCCCCGAACATGCAAATTGACTCGTTTCTCCCGTGAATTCACTCAATTCCTCACCATTAGCCAACTTCATTTTGAATCCACAAGAACCAAAATGGAAGCTCCCGTGGCTTTAAACGTTGCCCCATTGAACGCCTCATAGAGACTCGTATTTCATTAACAAATTGTTTGATTTTATGTGTTACCATCAGAATATGGATTTGGACCAACAATTTCAATACTAGTTGACAAAATTGTTTACTCCAAATTCTCATGATTTTAATTCAATATCTTCATTCAACAAATAGTTTGTATACAAAGTCAAGAGAGAGATTAGAATGATGAAATGTGCTCGCGGAATGGTAAAAGTGAAATGAGAAATTACAAAGGATAGGAAAAGCATAAATGCTTAAAGAGTATCACATTAAAGTGTATCGTAAAAGTCGAGTGCTAAAATGAAGTTACAAGAGTTACCAAAGGTAAACAAGAAAAGCAATTGGCTGCAGGGCAAGAATGGTAAAAAGAGATGGAAATAAATTTCACCAATAAATGCTGAATTTTGTCTAAAAGTGAAAGTAAAACAAATTAAAAGAGCAAAAAAGTAAAAGATGAAAACACAACAAGAAGGAACATTTTTGCAGAAATTGCATGTTTTAGTCATAGTTTTGAAGAAATTATTGTGATCAATCCAAGATGAATTTTGAAAAACTGAAGGAGGTTTATGTTCATAAGATGCCCACCCACAAAAACCTCTCTCTGACTTTTCTAACAGCTATTATTTTGGAAATATTAAACAATGTTGGAAAGCATTTTTGCAGAAAATTTCTGTTAAGTCATCCTTTTGCAGAGAATATTGTGGCCAATTAGGAAATATATTTTATAAAACTGAAAGAGGTTTTTGTTCCTCAGAAAACTATATACAAACCTATCTCAGTTTTTGCACAGTGATCTTATAATGAGAGATACATGCGTATCTTTACAGGCTATTTTTTCAGACTCTGTAAAACTCTGTTTTACATATATTTTTTACAGAGAATATTATGCACAGTTGAAAGCAATTTTAGGAAAGTGAAAGAGGTTTATCTCACCAACATATTTATCCACAATAACCTCTTTTCCTTTACATATCTATTACGGATTGAGAAATACGAAGATATCATTGACCCCAAGTTTGCAGAATTGTTGGAGCAGAATTCACAAAAAAGGGAAGCAGTTAGTGACTTGGATGCCTCATCATCAAATAAGAGTTGGATCAAATTCGAATTCTCCTCTTTGTCATCACTTATCCATAAAAAATAGTGCCAAATAGTTTGAGTGTCCTTTACTTTAGTTCTATTTATGTGTAAATAGTTGGAGAGATTTGTGAACCAATTTCGATATTTGTTTCAAGATATTTTAGTTTAGAATTTGTATAAATACTCCACTCTTGGAAGCATTTGGGGTGGATTCTATTACTTCCGTCGTAACATTGAGAGTTTTTGAATAAAATCTTTGGAGAAATTTACTTGTGGCTTGCCGGATGACGATTTGAAAGCACCGGGACTTGTTGCAGGATTCATGTGTTGGACTACAGTTCAATAAGTGTTTCTACCTTTTGTCTGAAATTTTATATTAGTTTTTAATACCATCATATCCATTTCTGAATAATTTACATAAAAGATTGAAACAGAATTTGCTTAATTGTACTCTGTTTTCAAATGTGATTGTTCTTAATGTTTTCTTCTAAATTAACTATAAGCATGAATTCTTAAATGCTCCTGCTTTGCTAATTTAAACATTGTTGATTACTATAATAAAGAATCCTTCATTTCTCTTTGTTTGTAGTCATTTCACTTCTTTCTTCTGAACATGGTGAAAGATTCTTAGTTGCCTTTCATCCCTTCAGGATCATCCCATCCACTTTAAATTTTAAGGATTGTTCTCTGTCTAGCTATCTTGCCCTGTAATACCATCTTGTGCTTAGAATAGAAATCCGGTAAAGCCATCCTTTGACTCCATAGCCCAATGGACTGAAAGCTCTCAACCTTGCCCTTAGTCTGTGGATTCCACCAATTTTCCCAAAACAAACTTTGAATCTATAACTAGCCTAAAACCTTCCAAGAACAAAGTCAAATCATAAGAGAGCCCTCTGGATGCGGATTAGCTAGATTCTGCATACGAAGGTTGGTTGTGGTTACCTCGGGTATACTTTCCTCTTACACAACTTCTAGGAAAACCTGGTGATAACACTATCTACATGCTTATGGGCAGTGATAGATTCAGCCCCTGTGAAATGCGGGACCTTGGACTGATAGTCATTTGGAAAAGGTACTAGAGGCTGAGGTAAAACCAAGGGTGCATACCAAGCTGCCATGATGGGAGCTACTGGAGGATTTACAAGAGGTGGATTTGTGAAAGTAGGTGTATGATGAAGTGGAGTGGTTTGCATAGTGGTGGTATGGATGGGTGTGGTGGAAATACTCGGACCAACAAACTGATTTTGAGTAGATTTGGTATGGAAAGAGTTGAAGTGATGGAGAAGATGAAAGTTAGGTGGTGTGGAAGGAGAGGCTTCTCTGCTAAAACTCTGCTGCAAATCTAAGGGGCCAAGTTCAGTTTGATCAATATCAATTTGAGACCTGTTTCTGATGAGGTTCCTGGTACGGTGCAAGTAAAACTAGGGATCTTGCAAAGTTGTAAGGTTTTCAGGTACAGAGCTTGCTTTATGGATGGTCCTAACAGTGGTTAATTTTCCATATCTATAAGTTTTCCAGAAAATATTTTCTGGGTCATCAACTATGTTGGGAGGGTTTGGGTCTGGATGAGATCTGGTAATTATCCTATGCGAAGCCAGATTTCAAATTTCAAAATGCAGAGAGGCTGAAAGTTTTAGTATTGTTTCCGAAGGTTGACCTCTCTTAATGTCAGGTAATTCTTACAGTATATAAGTGGGCTCAAAAACTTCTTAGGTTTGGTGTGAAACAAATCTAAGAAGTCAAATGAGTGCTAATGAAGTAATAGGCCTACTAGAGGCTAGTGGAGTCGCCAAGTGGAAATTTTTAGCTTTTTTGAAGGTAAAATATATTATGGTCCACCACCAATAAGTAATAAAAACCAATATAAAGGTGTTTTGGGGTTTTCTGAGTTTCCTAGGGTTTGAGAGAGTGTCCTATAACTGAGTCATAATTTTGCTAGGATGGTGAAACAGATAGAGTGTATTCTATGGCTGATAGTGTAAGTTATCAATGATTTGATAGGGGCATCTGAAGTCCTAAGGGATACTTAGATTGTCACTAACTCAGAAGGTCCCACCGTGATCGCCAAAATGTTAGTGTCCTGTGATTTGGCAGATTGGAAAACCAAATGACAGGGTAACATGGAACCAAACTTTGGAGTCCAAGGACCTAGCCTTCCTGGACTCAGAGAGGGCTCTCTCTATTGGGTGCAAAGGATGTGTTCTTTTTGCTCTAGGGTTTTGATTTTAGGCTAGTTATTAGGTGTAGGGTTTTTGATTATTTTGGATGGGTAAGATGGTCAAATGTAATAGGAGGAGTGAAATGATGTCAAAGCCATTGGGCTATGGAGTCAAATGAATTCAATGGTGTCTAAATGATGAAACAGAGTGTATTGCAGGGCCAGTCTAGCAAGGTAAATGGATCCTTAAGGTGATGTATGAGGTGTAATGAAAATCAAGTTTGAGAAAAGACTAAGAGGTCTTACAAATATATAGTTTGAAGCAACAACTCATGAGGTAGGGCAAACCATTAATATCTATGAACAATGCTCAAACTGATAAACATATAAGATGAATATTCCAGTGAAACATAGAAGCATTAGAACTCCTAACTTTAGAAATTCACCTTTAGCTTTTGGGAAAACACATAAGATAAACAAATAACTCAATTTATGGAGAGGGAACTCCTAAATAGCATATATCAAGCTATTGGGAACTCTGAAACAAGTTGGTAAGCATGGACAAAGGGCAAGATCGAATGAGACCTCTTTGACTTAACCTAATCAATCAATATTCCACATAAAGGCTTCAAGATAGGGTTTTGAAAACTTCAAATAAGCAGGGCGTACCATGAATCATATTTGTAAGTTAGCATGCTAACCATTCATGAAAAAAAAACAATTTTTGGTGGACCTAAGGAGCAATCAATAATTCCTTAGGATGGCCAAAAGAGGAAAACATCAAAGCTATAACAAACAGGAGGTTTGAGGTGCTTCCAAGAGCATGTCTCAAACTATACTTTCTGATCTATAGCGGCCAAGAATAATGAAACAAAATGAGGACAAGAAAACATTAACAAGTTAAGAAGACATCACCATTCACCAAGCTACGGAATCTAGCAAACAAGCTTCTCCATCATCAAGCCAAACAAGCCATTCATCCACTTCACAAAACCAATTTCTTCTCCAAGCTCATAAAACCATGTATATTGCTCTTCAAGCTCATCAAATTCCCATGAAATACATAGGGGCCTCATGCTCTATTTACGGAGCAAATGAGGACTAAAACCATAAATGTGGTAGGAAAATGTCAAATATAGTCATAAATATCATTTATGGCCAAAATACCATGCAAGGCCCAAGACACATAATATCCTAAGAAATAAATTCCAAAATAACTATTTTCACCTAATTCTAGCTTAATTTGCCTCAAAAAACTCAAAAAAACTATTTTTTTATTCACTTTTAGTCCAAAACACACTAAGCGACCTCTATGCGCGGCGCCACTTCATGAGAAAAATAGAGTCTCTTGCATATGAGTTTGGGACCCCTTACGACCGGTTTGTCTATGATGGCTTGTTGGAAAGCACGATGCACGATGATTCTACTTTCATAAATCAGCTTGAGTTGTGCTAAAGAGGATGTCAGTTACCTATCAAAAATCCATTCTCCCAACATTTCTGTTTGTGTGCGGCGCACAGTGTGCAATATCCCAAAATATTGATACCTTTGCAATATCCCAAAATGGGAATGCAGCAATGCATAAACACAATAATGGAGTAGGAGGAATAGATTAAATGATAAAATTTGTTGATAAACACATTTCCATCAATTTAAAGAAACAATAGCAAAAGGAAGCACTTTTACATCCTCCCAAGTGGGGAAAAATGTAGCAATTTGTCCCTGAAAACGTTATTTATGGAGTTTTACATTTTAACAGGAAGAAATAATGGTTGAATCCCTTAGCATATGTATTAAGGCCCTCACACACAAAATAGTATAAAAAAAAATCTCTTTTGATAAGTTAAACAGATCTCCTGGCCTTAAAATGACTTAAAAACAACCAAACCCCATGACTTAAAGTTATGTAAAATATACGAAAATGACGGCCTTATTTTGGTAACACATTAATATTACACTGGGAATCCCTTAGATCATGAGTTTCATTGGATAATATGCGCTAAGAAAATAGAGATCTAGCCTCTTTAATGTATTATAGAAATAACGACAATGTGAGAGCATAAGTACAAAGAAGCGGATACGAATGTTCGGCTCAAAAAATAAAACGAGTCTTACTACAAAATTACAAAAATTTAGCTGAATAATACAAAAGAGGGATGAATATCCCTTCTTCTAGCATTCTGGGAGAAGGGTTGGCCCTTTTCCAAGGAAGGTAGCTCAAAAACAAGGGCTAGAACCTTGCTGCAGCAACTCTATGCAAAATGATGTAGTTCCTGCAAGGGACTACACTGTAGGAGATAAGGAATAGTCTGGCCTATTGCCAAGATGTGAAATGAGCCCAGAAATCTTCCTAGCTAATATCTCAAGAGAAGTAAGGCACCCTCTACTGAGAAACAGACCCGGAAGTGTTGTTATCAAACCTCCACTGCAACACCCTGCAACCAAGCAATATTCTGCTATAGAAATAACACTAAGGCTGGAGAATGGTGCTTGGCCTCAAGCTTGTATGTGGAGAAATACAGAGCAAAGCTCTCCCAAGAGGCCTCTCAAGGGAAGAGGTGGGATTCCCGCTCGGGAACACCCTGTGCTAAACAGCACTACAACCTTGCTAAACAGCAAGAGGAAGCCAATTCTAAACAGACCAAGATCAAATGATCACATCAAAAGCATGAATAAAAAAGGCTCCCATTCTCTCCATATATAGCAAGTGAACCTCTTCACATTGGGTCCCATCCATATGTGCCATCAAGCTCATGCAATTTGTCCCCACCAAAACTGCGATGTTCATCAAGGAGATTCAATGTATCTAGACAGCTTTGTTGATTTGGTCAAAGTTGACTGAATCAACATGATCCCATCTCTGTTCACACCCAAGGGTGCTCAAATTAGCTACTTATTCTTCCTCCTTTCGCATTAGGAGTGTTATTGATCCTTCTAAAGAGGTTAATGGGCCTCCCTACCCATTTATTCACCTACCTAGTGATAAAACAACTCTAATATTCCATTTAGCTTGAAGGCTAAATTTTTTGAATATTACGGTTTAGCCATTTTCCTTTGTAGGGCGAGGCCCCTCTTAACCTCCTTCAAATGCTTATGTTCCTCTTTGTAATATTGGATGACCCTTTGAGCCATATCAAAGTCCCTTTCCCATTCCTGAAGCTGTGCATCATTTTCGACTTAGAAAAGCAACCTAGTGTTCATCTCCTGGTCCTCATTGTCACTATCTAGATCAATGAATTGAGGCCCTTGAGAAGTCTTCTTGATCATTTTTCTCCTTATTACCTATACCTTATGCTCACCTTTGTCTATTTTTTCCTTGCCTTTGTCTTTATGCTTGATTGTTGGAGGGTAGATGGCCATTTTCCTTTTTGAGGCAGCAAACACATCTCTTTTGCCTTTGTAGTAAGTGTTTGTGAGGGGATTGACGAGGTGTTCTTATCTTTGGAGGTGTCATCGGCCTTCTTATCTTTGTCATGGATTTCATGAGTCACTTGATTCTCCATAGGGTTCTGTGATTTTGACCTTTAACCTCATTCCTATCCTTGCTTCCCCTCAACATTTTTGGCCCTTTTTCTCATCATGGGGCATATTGATTGCAACTATGTTTTCTTTCTCATTGTTTCCCTCTTGAGAAGCTGCCTCTTCTTGCTCATCATCACTCTGTTGTTATTCTTCTTTAAACTCTATTTATGTCCCATAATCTTCATCATTTTTACCACTTTCATCATCTTTATTAAGCTCTGGATTTGTAACACTGTTTTTTGCTTTATTCTCTTCACTGTATTCCATGTTATCATCACCCTGTTGGTCTTCCTCAATTGTTTTTGCCTCTTCCTCACTGTTTTTTTTTATTATTCATGGTCACTGCCCTCATTATTTCCTTCAGTATTGCTGTATTCTTCTTTGTTGTCTTCATCTACCTCAATTTATACCTCACTGTCCTCTTCCTTATCATTGTCATATTTTTTCTCCTTATTGGAGCTACTGTCAGCTTCTTCACTTGGTACATTAGGAGAAGGGATAAGTGGTGAATTTCTTTATGGAGAAGGCACATGCAGAGATGATGGAGGAGTGGAGGTAGGTGGTTGCGAAGTGGAAGGTAGATTCTGCTGAATGAAGGAGTTGAATCTCTAATTAAACCGAGAGGGGGTGAATCATTTAATACATTCCCAAATTTAAACTTTTCATTAAACTTATTGACATCATCATTTCATATCCAATTTAATGTGTGAGTAATCTTAGAATGTAAGCAGCAAGTATTAGTTTAATATAGCAGTAGACTTAATATGAGAACAACAGGTATTAAGCAGATGATACATATCATATCAATACATAAATATCATGCACAAAGACCAGATATAAGTGGAAACCCATAAAGGGAGAAACCACATCTTATTATTGTTTTGATGCAAAGGAAAGCTCCAACTCCCTCTCACCACTGTTTTTCTGCGGGCACCAACCTACAGGAGGCTCCTACCTCAATTCCGCAAGCTACAACTTGCAAGGAAGCACCAACTCCTTCGCCTTTCTCTCGCAGCACCCTCCTATAGGAAGTTCAACCTCACCATCTCAACATAATCGACGCACCATTCAGCTACAACTCGATAGGGAAGCTCCAACTTCAATTTATCAAACCGAATGTTTGGTTGATTTACCTTGACATCGCCTGTTCGTAGCTTCTTCGCTCTTCTTTCGATCTTCTCGTTTCACTTTCTCTATTTCGTCTTCTTGATTTACTTTCCTCGCTTCCAAACCTCTTTTTCTCGCATATCAAGATGATATTATTTATAGATTTATTCACATGACTGTTTGTATTCTACTTGGAATTTGAAATGGAAAGTCATGTCTCTTTGCCTTCTGCCTTCTCACTCATTTTATCTGCTTACTCAGAAAATATAACTGTAGGTATCAATTTAACATTAGAGTGGGAATTTGTTCTCTCTCGAAGACTTGCCAATGCATCACAAACAATAAAAAACAATTAAAATATTTACATTCGAATTACATTTTGAATTCCAACTCAACTCATTTAGTCTTTCGAATTGGTACGCATTTGTCTTTTCTTTGGCTGTCTTTGTCTTTTCTGTGACTGTGTTTTATCTCCTTTCGGCTCTGTTTGCTCTTCTGTCCTCTGTTGTGGTGTAACTGTTGCATACGTGTAATTGTGCCTTTTATATCCGCTCACTGTAAATCTGGAGGGATTCCAACACTTTTCATTCCACGAGTGTCTTGTTGATGTGGAACATTCTGCAAGCGTAACAAACATATATTACAATCGTTGTATATTAATAATCGCCCTCCCCTTAAAGCCGAGGCCCGTGGGTTTACAGACCACGCAGCATATTTTAATACAATCGCCCTTTATATATATAACAGCGCCTTTTGATACAACTTAAATCAACTCTCGACATCCTTATATAAGGTTTTAACAAACAACTACTGCTTCTACTATAATCAATGAATAATCTTGATAATACTTAACAAATGCTCTTTCGGGCCCACCTGACATGTTTTCCGAGGCATTGGTTCTCCTCCGATTGCGATTGATCGCTCCTGCTCCGATTCCGATTCAATCGGAAATCGCCAATCGATTGAATTGATATCACTCAACTATTGCAGCTCCAATGTGCTCCGATTTTGATTCAATCGGAAATCGCCAATCGATTGAATTGATATTACTCAACTATTGCAGCTCCAATATGCTCCGATTTCGACTCAATCGAAAATCGCCAATCGATTGAATTTATATCACTCAACTATTGCAGCTCCAATGTGCTCCGATTTCGATTCAATCGGAAATTTCCAATCGATAATTGTAATGCGCTTCCACCTTTGGACTCTTCACAATTTCCGATCCGATTGGGGAGGGGTCCCACCTTATAAAACTTTGTTTTATGCGCTCCATAATATATATGCTTTGGACCATTGCAGAATATGAAATGCGTGACATTTATATGTATTGTGATGGATATTATATATATATATGTGTGTGTGTGTGTGTGTCCGCCAGCGGGTTAGGCGATTCCCGGAATAATGTTTATGAATTATGTTAATTCTATACCACCGGTTGGAGTGTGCGATTCCCGGAATTTGGTTTTGCATTATATGCGTAACGCCCGGCTTGGGGTACGATTCTCAGAATTATATATCTGTCCTCTGGGTTGGGCGATTCTCGGAATTATGTTTGTATATGTTATATGTGCTTCGCTTGCATATAACTGATATATATGTTTATATATTTTGCCGCTGGAGTGAAGCGATTCTCGGAATAATGTTTGTATAAGTTATATGTATAATGCCGGTTGGAGAGTGCGATTCCTGGAATTTTATAACGGCTCTGCTTCTGCCTCTGCCTCTGCTGCTCCTGTCGCTCTGCCTCTGCCTCTATTGCTGAGATAACGGTTCTGCCTCTATTATATTCGCTTCCTCTGCCTTCATTTGCTTCTTTGCTGCCTCTTTGCTTCAGCGCTGCCCTTGCTCTTCCTGTTTGCTATTTGTTCTTCCTCCCCCTTTGACATCAATGGCAAAGGATGACTCCTCATCCCTCCGTATGGGTTCTGTCGTTGTATTTCCTTTCTCTGAGTTACATTTAGGTCCTCTTCTGCCGAAATTGGACTATGCTGTGTTTCATTTGTAGTTCCTGTAATATGTGCTAGATTGCAGACAGAGATGATGCATTTTACGATTGAAAGGTTCTTGTTGCTTCTGAATGCTGATAATATTGATAATGTTGATCCCGTGGACTTGTTTTATGCTTATCTTGCTGGCTGTTCTCCCCCTGGAATGATATCTTCGTTTTGTTCTCCCCCTGAGACTGTACTTTCTCTTCATATTAGAGAATAGTATCTACAGATACTACCCCTAGTTTGTCTCTCAAGTATTCGAATGGTTCTCCGGCAAGTGGTTTGGTAAATATATCTGCTATCTGTTCTTTCGTTGATACATAGTCCAGTTTAACTATCTTCTGAGCCACTTGTTCTCGGAGAAAATGATACTTGATTGGTATATGTTTAGTTTTTGAATGAAGCACAGGATTTTTAGATATAATTATAGCACTTGTATTATCACATTTGATTGAGATAGGTTCATTAATGCTTACCTTCATGTCTTGAAGTGTCTGCTTCATCCACATGACTTGTGTGCAACATGCTGCTGCTGCTATATATTCTGCTTCAGCTGTAGACAGAGAGATGGATGTTTGTTTCTTGCTTAGCCATGCCACCAGACTTTCTCCTAGATAGAATGCACCTCCACTTGTACTTTTCCTATCATCCACACAGCTGGCCCAATCTGCATCTGTGTATGCTGTCAAGGTGAAGCTTTTGCCTTTAGGATACCAAAGTCCATATTGTGTTGTTCCTTGTAGATATCTGAGTATTCTTTTTACTGCCAGAAGATGGTTTTGTTTAGGTGTTGCTTGATATCTTGCCACTAGTCCTACTGCTAGCATGATGTCTGGTCTTGAAGCTGTCAAGTACAGTAGGCTTCCTATCATGGATCTATAGAGTTTTTGATCTACATCTGTAGACCTATCATCAGCACACAGCTTGCATCCCATGATCATGGGGGTTGTCATTGGTTTGCAGTCCTCCATTTTGAATTTTTTCAGCATTTCTTTTAAGTATTTTTCTTGAGAAATGAATGTGCCTGTGTCCTTTTGCTGAATTTGCAGTCCCAAGTAGAAACTAAGTTCTCCAATCATAGACATTTCAAACTCTGTTTTCATCTCATCAGCAAACCCTTTTGCTAGTTCATCTTTGTTGCTTCCAAACATAATGTCATCAACATATACAACAACAATTAGGAGTTCATTTTCATGCACTTTTATGTATAGATTGATGTCTACTCCACCTCTCTTAAAACCCTGTTTTTGCAAATATTTGTCCAGTCTTGAGTACCAAGCACGAGGAGCCTGTTTCAGTCCATATAGGGCCTTCTTCAGTCTGCAAACATAGTCTTCTTTGTCTGTCAATGAGAAGCCTTCTGGTTGTTCCATGTACACTTCTTCTTCTAGATCTCCATTAAGAAAAGCAGACTTTACATCCATTTGATATACCTTGAAGTCTTGATAGCATGCAAATGCCAGGAACATTCTGATAGCTTCCATTCTAGCCACAGGGGCAAATGTTTCATCATAATCAAGTCCTTCTATTTGTGAGTATCCTTTGCAGACCAGCCTTGCTTTATTCCTGATTACTTGTCCTTGCTCATTCATTTTGTTTTTGAATATCCATTTTGAACCAATGATATTTTTCTCAATAGGTCTAGGAACTAGTTCCCAGGTATTGTTCTTCTCAATTTGGTCCAATTCTTCATTCATTGCTTTTACCCAATACTTGTCCTTGCTGGTTTCTTCAAATTTCTTTGGCTCTATTTGTGATAACATGGCTATGTATACTTCTTCTGTTTGTTCTGTTAGCTGCCTTCTTGTCTGGACTCCTGCTTTCTTGTCTCCTATGATCTGATATTCAGGATGATTCTTCTGAGTGTATCTTGAGGGGGTTTTCAAGCTCAGCTCTACATCATCTGTTGTCTTGCTTGTTTCATCATCATCCTTGTCTTCCTCTTCATGATTGTCTGATGGACTGCAGCAGTCTGTATTTCTTGTATTGTTTGGAAGTTCTTCATCAAATCTCACATCAATACTTTCAACTATCTTCCGAAGGATCTTGTTGTAGCACCCGTACCCTTTGCTTTTGGAAGCATATCCTAGAAAAATCCCTTCATCTGCTCTTGCATCAAATTTCCCAAGGTTTTCATCATTATTATTTATGTAACACTTGCTACCAAAGACTCTGAAATGTTTTATTGAAGCTGGCTTTCCATGCCATAGTTCATATGGAGTTTTGTCACTGCTTGGCCTTAAGTGAGCTTTATTAAGGATATGTACTGCAGTGTGTAATGCTTCTGCCCAGAAGGTTTGAGCAATATTATTTTCTTGCATCATAGCTCTGGCTATTTGTTGTACAGACCTGTTTTGTCTCTCTGCTACTCCATTCTGCTGAGGTGTCCCTGCAATAGTAAATTGTTGTTTTATTCCATGTTCATTACATAGGTCTACAAAGTCATAATCTGTGAATTCTCCTCCTCTGTCTGATCTGATACATTTCAGCTTGCATCCAGTTTGATTTTCTGCTAATGCTCTGAATATCTTAAATTTTTCCAATGCTTCTGATTTATTTTTGAGAAAGGCAACCCATGTCATTCTGGAGAAGTCATCTATTATCGGCATGAAATAGGATTCTCCACTTGGTGTTCTAGTTCTAGCAGGACCACACAGGTCCATGTGCACAAGCTGGAGTGGTCTTCTTGTTGACAACTCCTCTTTAGATTTAAAGGATGTGCGAGTCTGTTTCCCTAATTGACAAGATTTGCATATAGTATTTGAAGGCCTTTTTATTTCTGGCATGTCTTTGACAGCTTTCTTCTTGCTCAATTTGATGATATGGTCAAAGCTGAGATGTCCCAATCTCCTATGCCACAACCATGATTCCTCAAGTTTGCTAAGATGGCAGGCTTCATCTTCCTCTTTCACTATGTATACATTGTTCTCTGTTCGAACACCTTTGAGCAGAGTCTTTCCTGTTGTGCTTGACCTGACTACACAATCTTGTGCTCTAAAAAGAACTTCACAGCCTTTGTCACACATCTGACTGACACTTAGTAAATTTGCTTTCAGTCCATCCACAAATAGTACCTCTTGGGATTTTCCTCTGTCATTGTCTATGTTGACTGAGCCTTTTCCTTTGATCTTTCCTGATTTATCATTACCAAAAATAACATTGCCAGATTTCTTTTCATCAAGAGTTATAAACTTGCTTCTGTCTCCAGTCATGTGTTTGGAGCAGCCACTGTCCAAGTACCACTGGCTTTTCAGACCTTGAGCAGTTAGAGCCAGGTCACAGTTATTCACCTTCTTTATCCACTGGAGGCCCCCTTTTGAACATTTGATTATAGTTTTTGCAGAATTGTGAGCATGAAAAAAATTGCTTTGACTCATCAACCTCCTTGAGGTATTGAACATCAGTCTTTGTCTATACTTTCTACATTCAATAATTTTATGGCCAAATTCCTTACAATAAAAACAATAACCATAGAAATTATTTGCATACCTGATGTAAGATTGTTTTCTCCATTTGTTTGTTTGAGATAGCCTCTTCACCGTTTGCATCTTTTGCAGGTCTGAATTACTCTTCCTTGCATAACAATATGCAGCAATGTGTCCTGGCTTGTGGCAGACATAACAGGTGGCATTCTTCATAGGAGGGAAGAATTTCCTCTGATGACTTCCAAATTTGATATACTTAGGGGCATATGATTCTTTTTCTGCCATCTTAGTATTCATTATATTCTTTGTTACTAGAGGTTTCTTCTGCTCTCTGTCTCTCTTATTGCAGATATCTTCTTTTGTAGGGATTATTTGAGCTACTTCCTCATCCTTCTTTGCTTTCACAAAAGTAATCTCTCTGTCAACCTTTTCTTTTCCTTTACTTGATTCTCCTTCGTAGCCTATTCCAGTCTTTATCATAGGGGACCTTTGAGCAACCAAAATTTCATTCAACTTAATAGAGCTTGTTGTTTGAGAAGGGTATATAGAAACTTTCTGTTGAGCCTTTTCTAATTTCTTTCTCAGACATAGAATTTCTTCTTCCAGCTTCTCTTGTTCTCGAGATTTATCTTTAATTTGCTGAAGTAAAATATCTTCTATCTTCTTGGCTTCTTCAAGCCTTACCTTCAGCAGCATGAGGACTTCTGAATTTTGTTCTTCTTTAACACATTTGAGGAGAATATCTTTTTGTTTTCTACATTTTAGTTTGAGTCTCTCAATCTCCTCCAGAGCACTTCTTAGCTCCCCCTCAAGATCGACTTCCCCTTCTTCTTCTTCTTCTAGCAAGAGTCCTTCAGGATCTTCTATGGCCATTAGTAGAAATTCAGAGGTTCCCTCTTCTCCTGAGGGTTCATCTGAGTCTTCAGATGCACTGCTGTCTTGCTGTGCATAGAAGGATTTTCTACTGAATTTCTTTCCTTTCTGCCAATTCTTTGATGTGTCTTTCTCTGATTCTTGAGCTTGATTTCTTACTTTCTTGTGAGGACATTTAGCAGCATAATGTCCAACTCTTCCACAGTTAAAGCATTTGAAGGGAATTTTACCTTTGTATCTACCTGAGCCTCTATCAAGTTTCTTGACAAATTTTGCTTCTTCTTCATCTGAGCAAGAGCATATTTCTTCCTCTTCTTCTTTCTTATTTTCTGTTTTAAAGGCTGCTTCCCTCGAACTTGGTTTCTTCTGTGGGAGCCTCATTTCATAGGCTGTTAGATTTCCAAGTAGCTGGTTCATGGTCAAAGTCTCCCAAACCGCTGTCTCTTCTATTGCAGATACCTTGGGATTAAATCTGGATGGGAGTGATCTTAGAATATTTTGCACAACTATACTTTCTGGTATGGTTTCTCCAAGAGCTTTCGTATTGTTAACAATTTCTGCAACTTTTAAGAAGAAGCTGCCAACATCTTCATCATCATTCATTTTTAAGTTTTCAAACTGGGCTCTATATACTTGAAGTTTGGCATTTTTTACTTTCTGGTCTCCCTCATGTATGTCTTCAAGAGTATCCCATATTTTCTTGGCAGTGTCTTTGTGCATTACTTTAATAAACTCGCTTCACATAATCCATTCAGGATGGCATTCATGGATTTTGCATTAGCTACAAAGCTTTCTTTAGCTTCTTTCTCTGTATCAGTTGACTTCGGGGCATATCCTAATTGCACAGCAGCCCAGACTTCTACTCCTAGTGACATTATGTATGTCTTCATTCTGATTTTCCAGAAAGCATAATTTTCACCAATGAAGAAAGGGGCTTTATTGGTTGAGCATCCTTCTTTACTAGCCATCTTGGGAACCTAGGATCTCCTTTCAGTTGTTAGACTTGTACAAAGGAACCCGCTCTGATACCAATTGTTGAATCTCTAATTAAACTGAGAGGGGGGGGGGTGAATCAGTTTAATACATTCCTGATCTTTTAAACTTTTCAATAAACTTATTTACACCTTCATTTCAAACTCTATTTGATGTGAGAGTAATATTAGAATGTAATCTGAAAGTATTAGTTTAATAGAGCAGTAGACTTAATTTGAGAGCAGCAGGTATTAAGCAAATGATACATATCAGATCAATACATAACTATCATGCACAGAGACACCAGATATAAGTGGAAACCCATAAAGGGAGAAAACCACATCTTATTATTGTTGTGATGCAAAGGCAAGCTCCAACTCCCTCTCACCACTGTTTTTCTACAGGCACCAACCTACAGGAGGATCCAACCTCAATTCTGCAAGCTACAACTTGCAAGGAAGCACCAACTCCTTCGCCTTCGCAGCACCAACCCACAGAGACTCCAACCTCACCAACTACAACCCACGACCATAGTCACAACTTGATAGGGAAGCTCCAACTTCCTCAATTTATCAAACCGAATGTTTGCCGATTTACCTCTCGATATCACCGTCTCCGTAGCTTCTCTTCTCGCTTCTTCTTTTCTTGGATCTTCTCTCGCTTCACTCTTTCCTCGTATTCCTCGCCTTCTCTTTATTTACTCTCTCCTCTCGCTCCAAAAAAAAAACTCCTTTCTGCATATCAAGATGATATTATTTATAGATTTCCTCACATGACCGTTTGTATTCGCTTGGAATTCGAAATGGAAAGTCATGTCTCTTTGCCTTCTCGCCTTCTCACTCCTTTTATCACCATCTTTAAAATTATAACCGTAGGTGTCAATTTTTAACGTTAAAGTTGGAGTTTGTTTTCTCTGAGACTTGCCTTTGCATCACAAACAATAAAAACAATTAAAATATTTACATTCGAATTACAATGTGAACTCCAGCTCAACTCATTTAGTCTTTTGAATCGCTACGCATTTGTCTTTTCTTTGGCTGTCTTTGTCTTTTCTGTGACTGTGTTTTATCTCTTTTCGGCTCTGTTTGCTTTTCTGTCCTCTGTGGGGGTGTAACTATTGCATACGTGTAACTGTGCCTTTTAAATAAATAAAATGCAGTTGCTGACTTTTAAATCAGGGCAATTCCAACCCTTTTCATGCCACGAGTGTCTTGTTGATGTGGCGAGTTCCGTAAGCCGGAACATACCTATATCACAATTGTATTATGTTACAAATCACCCTCCACCTTAAGCCGAGGCCCGTGGGTCTACAGACCACGCGGCATATTTTAATACAATCGCCCTTTGTATATATAACAGCGCCTTTTAACTTAAATCAACTCTCGGCATCCTTATATAAGGTTTTAACAAACAACTGCTGCTTCTACTATAATCAATGAATAATCTTGATAATACTTAACGAATGCCCTTTCGGGCCCACCTGACATGTAAAAACTCTGCATATCAAGATGATATTATTTATAGATTTCCTCACATGACTGTTTGTATTCTGCTTGGAATTCGAAATGGAAAGTCATGTCTCTTTGCCTTTTGCCTTCTCACTCCTTTTATCAGCTTACTCAGAAATTATAACTATAGGTGTCAATTTTAACATTACAGTGGGAGTTTGTTTTCTCTCGGAGACTTGCCAATGCATCACAAACAATAAAAACAATTAAAACATTTACATTCGAATTACAATTTGAACTCCAGCTCAACTCATTTAGTCTTTTGAGTTGGTACGCATTTGTCTTTTCTTTGGCTGTCTTTTATCTCCTTTCGGCTCTGTTTGCTCTTCTGTCCTCTGTTGTGGTGTAACTGCTGCATACGTGTAATTGTGCTTTTATATCTGCTGACTGTAATCTGGAGGAACTCCAATCCCTTTTATGCCATTAGTGTCTTGTTGATGTGGAAGCTCCGCAAGCGGAACGAACATATATTACAGTCGTTGTATATTAATAATCGCCCTCCACCTTAAGCCGAGGCCCCTGGGTTTACAGACCACGCGGCATATTTTAATACAATCGCCCTTTATATATGTAACAGCGCCTTTTGATACAACTTAAATCAACTCTCGACATCCTTATATAAGGTTTTAACAAACAACTGCTGCTTCTACTATAATCAATGAATAATCTTGATAATACTTAACAAATGCTCTTTCGGGCCCACCTTGTCACGCTTTCCGATGCACTGACTCTCCTCCGATTGCGATTGATCGCTCCTGCTCCGATTCCGATTCAATCGGAAATCGCCAATCGATTGAATTGTTATCACTCAACTATTGCAGCTCCAATGTGCTCCGATTTCGATTCAATCGGAAATCGCCAATCGATAATTGCAATGCGCTTCCACCTTTGGACTCTTCACAATTTCCGATCCGATTGGGGAGGGGTCCCACCTTATAAAACTTTGTTTTATGCGCTCCACAATATATATGCTGTGGACCATTGCAGAATATGAAATGCGTGACATTTATATGTATTGTGATGGATATTATATATATATATATATGTGTCCGCCAGCGGGTTAGGCGATTCCCGGAATAATGTTTATGAATTATGTTAATTCTATACCGCTGGTTGGAGTGTGCGATTCCCGGAATTTGGTTTTGCATTATATGCGTAATGCCCGGCTTGGGGTATGATTCTCGGAATTATATATCTGTCCTCCGAGTTGGGCGATCTCGGAATTATGTTTGTATATGTTATATGTGCTCCGCTTGCATATAACTGATATATATGTTTATATATTTTGCCGCTGGAGTGAAGCGATTCCTGGAATAATGTTTGTATAAGTTATATGTATAATGCCGGTTGGAGAGTGTGATTCCTGGAATTTTATAACGGCTCTACTTCTGCCTCTGCCTCTGCTGCTCCTGACGCACTGCCTCTGCCTCTATTGTCAAGGACAATGGCTCGCTTCTCGCCTCTCGCCCGCCGCTCTCGTCGCCGCCTCCTTCCTTCATCGCCGCCTCCTTTTCGCCAATCGGCCGCCGCCTCCTTTGCCATCAATGACAATATTTCCAACAAAGGATAGGGTTTGTAAACACATCATGTGAGATGAAGACTTCCCAAGGGATTCCTGTCTGCTCCAGTTGGTGTAAGCCAATAATTTTGATCAAGGAGTGGTGGAAAAGGCTCTAAATTTGGCGGTCATAGCTTTTTTTCTTGACAACTGAGGCCATCTTTTCAATGCTTTGGGAAAAGGTAGTATGGTAGGTTAATCATTTTGAATTTGGTGAACTGCATTAGTAACCTTATATGATATGAGTAAATCTTGGAGTATCTCCCCTCACAGGTGAAATATCTGATAGTCTGCCTCATCAGTAGGGAATACCTCTCTAGTAGGTGGGAGAAAGGGAAAACAACCTTGTAGCCTTGTTGACAGCTAGGTTTTAGGTAGGGCTCATAATAGCTCAAATCCAACTTCTTTTGTTTAAACCATATCTCACCGATGTCTGGTATACTTGTTACTTTTGAAATGGATTCAGATGACAGTTGAAATTCCACTCTTGCTAGGTTAACTTGGTGATTTTGTAAGCCAAGGATGGACAATCTAGTCAAGTCTGCGTGGTTTCTGACTTTCTTGACCTTTTCAAAAAACTGATAACACCCAACATCCTGAAAGAATGAAAGGATCATGGGAGATAAGGTAATTTGAATGGTGTCTAAGGGCTCAAACATATTAGCCCTTCCTCCCTTGTGCTTAGGCTTGGTAGGTATTTGACTTTCATCACTTCTAGTGTGAATCTCTTCTTCAGACATGGTGACTGGTTCTTTAGCATAGAAGGCTTTTTAAAATTTGTTTGAGGGCCTTTGGGTCAAAACATGGTAATGAGTGCAGTTAGGGCAAAGTCGTGAAAATGAGGGCAAGATGAAGCTTTCCAGGAGTGCGTTAAACTTTTTCAGAGGTTGATATGCTGTCAGTGAGTGTATTTGTACATATATAACCCTTCCCTTTGTTCAAACCCTAACTTAGGAGGCCAAAAAATTTATTTTATGCAACCAAGGGTTTGTTGGTAGCAAGCCTCTAAAAATTTCCTTTGCTTATGAAAATGAGTGTTTGGAAGGTAAGGGAGGTAAATACCAACCTTGTTTTGACTTTTGCAGAAGATTTGAAGAATAAAATTTGAATTTTGGGCTCCTTTTAGCAATTCAAGGCACACTCTGCCTATGCATAGCGCCTATGCATAGCGCCTGTGCGTGAATCCTCTGCGTAATGCCTATGCATAATGCCTGGGTCGACTCGGACTGGAGATGGGCCATTCGGACCTTCAGGAGCACAACGCTAGTTGGTTTGGTGGGCGGTCGGATAGTTTTCTGAGCCTATGCGTAGCACCCACCTAGGTTCGTAGCGTCAGGCTCTAGGTGCGTAGCGCAGTGTTAAATAACATTGCAGCTACCTTGCCTGTGCGTAGCGCCGAGAGCCAGGTGCTTAGTGCCAGCCTCGGTTCATAGCACTTGTAAACATCTTCAAAGTTTGCTCAAAACCCTCCAAAATCACTTCCAATGGCTCTCTCTTATCTGTAGGGGTAAGTGAAGTGCGAGAGAGGTTGAGGAGACTTTATAGTTTTTCTTGAAAATGATTAGATGTCCAAAACCCACTTTTATAAGGTTCATTTCTCTTTGCTTTTTCTCACTATGTTTTTAGCCCTTTTTTGGTCCTGTAGGTGATGTTTTTGCAAAAAAAGTTTCCTTTTTGTGCTGGGAGCCCTTTTGATGCCTCTCTTGTGCTAACACAACCCTTCAACCAAGTATAAACCAGTGGCTTTAAACCATTTCGAATAGTGAACCTCTTTATGATGTTTATCACTTGTACACATCAAATTTTGTCATACTTGCCATTTTTTCCTTTGACTGATATTTTTTCATGCTTTTCTTTTTTAAGTAATGAGGGAAAAACCTCTTGGTGGGAGAAAAAACCTAGCAGCAAGTATGAAAAACAACTTGTCCTTTTGAGAGGTGCCACCTTTATTTATAACATTCCTTCTTGGATCTTATCAATTTTTCCTGTAGGAAAACACTTTTGACAGTCTTCTAGAAGCATTATTTATGGTAAAATCCATTTTTTGTAGAATATTCATTTGATAGGGTGACCCTTGTTGGAGGTTTTACTGCTTTGCTATAATTCAGTGGCATATTTTTTCTTTGAACCATTTTTGACAATGATGTAGGTCTAGTGAGAAGGGCAAGCTCATTTTAAAACCCCTTTTTTGTCTTTCAGGGCCACTTCTGTGTATGCAGGTGCCAACACATTTTTCTTCCTTTGATCACTGTCTCCTTTGAACTTGGACAGATCCTTTGTCAATAATGACCCATGTTTGTCATAGCTTCCTCTTTTGGCAACTTCTTCCCTCATGCTTCCCTCCTTTACCTTTAAAAATGCTTCTGTCCTTTTTTATAATTTGAAACTGCTTTTGACTGTTGCTTTTGAGAAATCAGACCCTTGAATTGATATATATATATTACCCTTTTGTTGATACTCTTCATCTTCTTTCTTCCTTTGGTGTAGGGGAGTTAATGCCCTTTTTGCCAAAAACTTTAGAGGGCACGAAAACCTTTTGAAACCATCTGCTGTGATGAAGGAGGCTTCTTTGTCACTTTTGACCATCTTCATCCATCTTCCCAAACTTATGATTTTTTAGGGATGTTTAGAAAAAAGAAAACAAGGTTGTCTTTTAAGTTCTCAAAGAAAAACCTATTTAAACTCATCACTTATGTCTAAAAATCCTTCAATGATCATTTGGAGGGTTGAGGTGTTCTTTTGCCTTTGTAACCCTAGTATTTCTCTCTTTCTTGGTCAAAACAATCATACATCCTGATTCCCATTAAACACATACCTACTGCTTCCTTCTTGCTACGAATGGTTCTCTTATGATGATCCTCCTCTTTTACCTTACCTCATGGCTAATCTGATGGCTTTTTGGTCTTCTTTGTAGGAATGTGAGAAAAGGGAAGTGGTCCCTCTACAAGATTCATGCTTGAGGCCAAACAACTTTTTAATGATCTTTTTTATTGATGTACAGTGTTTCTTATGTGCCACTGTCTTTTAGGCCCCGCATGAACCTTTTGATGGGCAGAACTTCATAAAAATCTATCATGAGATCATGATCTTCCTTGTAAAATTAAGCCTGTTGTATCTTAATACCAGTTGTGGATACCTTTATAAGTTTTTTAGGCCTCCTTCTTTGACTATGTTCTACTGTTGACCATTTACAAAACATTTCTGTAGAAATGCTTGGACATGGTAAATTTCTCTTTGCAGGCTTACTGCTTGATCAAGAGGATATCTTTGGAGGTATTTTATGTTCTTTGGACAATGATAAGCTTCATCCTTGTGTTCTCTTGACTTCACCTTTGAATATCTTTGGAAATAGTGAATTTAGAACCATGATAGTACATAACCTAGGTGGCCCTACTTGACTCATTGTAATGTCCTTAGAATAGGTTTTTGACTGAAAAGCTTGAATTATGGTTTGGATGAGGGGACAGTGTTTTGACACAATATTATGCACTATCATCCTAGACAACTAGAATTTTTTTTTTACTTTAGAGGGCTTTAGAAAGGGAGCTTTGAAATCACCATTTCTTGAGGCACTTGGTGAGTAGGGGAAAATGTTTGGTTTACTTGGTGAAACAAGGTGTGAAAGTAGAGGGCTTAGGCAAATAGAGACAGAGTGTTATAGGCAGAGGTGGTAAACATAGTGAGGGTGAGGGACATTAGTCCAGGATTTGGTCTTATCTGGGTGATAGATTGGCCATGCTTCGACAAAGAAGCAGGATAGTGAAAATTTTCTTTCTGAGGAGATTTCTAGAACACATATGATTCTTGAATTTTGTTTCTACAAATCCAAGACTAAGTATTTAGTCATCTAAACAGGCAAAAATTACTGATGACTAACAGTGGCTTCACTTGGGGAGGGCAACTCCTTTTTAGGAGGTGTCCAAAATTTCAGATCTCTTGGTTTATGAAGACCAGTGCCTCATCCATTGGGCGGATTTTTCTTCTTTCTTTTGCTGCTGCTTTCCCTGAAGTAGTGATTTTGAAAATTTGAAAGCATGATTAGCTCAACTTCACCTTTACCTACCCAACCTACTTTGCTAACATTTTCTCTTCCTTGGGTGAAATTGAATTGGAAAACCCATTGACATTTTTTTTCTTTTGAAAGCAAAAAAAAAAAAAACCTACTTCTACACTTGTTTCTTCCAAGAGTTTAGATTATGCTAGTGAAATCTTCTTATTCTCTACCTAGTCTATTTGACTGTCAAGGTTAAGCAGTATGTAAGACTTCATTCTCTAGGCTATTTTGGCAAGAAATTCAAAGCATGAATTGAAACAGGATTAGACAATCTGATTCATCATGAGTCATGACATAAAGACAAAATGCACACAAAATTTATTTTCATAAGAAAATAAAACTAGAAGTTGTGAGGGCTATGTTTCATCATTTTCTAACCATCCCTACCCTTCTCGTTGGTTCTGATTTAAGCATGTGGAACCAACATTTTTCTTTCCTAACCTATTTTATTTGATAAGTCAAGCATCAATAATTTGACCAGCATTCTTTTCACTAACTTATCAACAATAGATTTAAAGCATGTTCAGCTATGATTAGGCTAGATAGCTGAACAAGACATTATTTTTGCACTGGTAGTGTCATTTAGAGTTGCACACTTTCAGTATTACTATTTTTTGGGTATGGGGCTGTACCTTTTCTTTAGAATCTACCCTATTTTCTATTTTTTCTATGTTTTTGTGTTTTTCTCTCTTTTTGGCCTTTTATTGAAACAATGATATGTACAATGAGTGAAAAATTAAAGATAGGAATATTGACAAAAGTAGTGTTTTAGTGTCCTGCCATTGGTAGGACCTCCAAATGTTTTAGTTCCATCAGGTTCTTGTAAAAGGAAGGCATTGTTTCCTATAGCTAAACTAATAATGAATGGCCCTTTCCACAAGTTTTCAAACTTACCATGTTTACCTTTATCTTCTCTCCTCGAGTCCCACTTCAACACCTTATCCCCAATCTGGAAATCATTGTCCATGGTTCTTTTGTCAAATATTTTCTTCATATTTTCCTGTACAAATTGTGTCCTCTTGTATACCCCTTCTCTTGTCTGCTGTAAATGGATAATTTGGCTCAGCCTCCTTTGCATGTCATTTTCTTCCGATTGTACTTCTTGTAACAGTTTCATTATCGATAATCCCAAAGATGTCGAGAAAATGGCGTCCATGCCATACACTAATTGGTAGGGAGAAATATCGGTAGATTTCTTGGTGGTTAGTCTATCAGCCCGTAGTGCATGTACTAGCTTTTCATGCCATGCCTTTTGATTCTATTCCAGAAGCTTCTTAATGATATTGACTAGGCTTTTATTAGAGGACTCGGCTAACCCATTACCTTCATGGTAATAAGCTGTGGAATTTCCTAATGTGATATTTATAATAGAAGTTGACCATTATTTTGGATTTAAAGGCAACAACATTGTCCGTAATGATTTTCCTGGGGCAAACGAATCTAGACAGAATGTTGGTCTCAAGAAATTTGATAATTACTGAATCGGTGGCATTCCTAAAGGGGATGGATTCTATCCATTTGGTAAAGTAATCAGTAGCGGTGATGATCCATTTGTGTTGGGCAGATGAAGATGAGTGGATCTCTCCAATGAAGTCTAAACCCCATTGTGGAAATGGAGCTTCAACAATGATCGGATGTAAAGGAAAAGGTAAAATCTTTCTTTTGCCATAAAAAAATTGGCATTCATGACAAGTCATGACTAGTTTGTGGGTGTCAGGGAACAGGGCGGGCTAATATTAACTGGCTCTAAGGATCTTGTCATTTGTGGTTTTCCAGTAATGATGGCCCCCACATTCTCCCTCGTTCATTTAATTCATGATATTTCCTACATCATCCTCAAGCAAACATTTAAGACATATACCAATAGGATTCTTCCAGTATAGAAATCCATCTAAAATGCAGAAATTCAAATATTTTTGTTTCAGGAATCTTGCTTTTGTCTTTGATAAGGTAGGAGGAGCATTAATATAGAAGAGCACATAAAGAATATCAACATACCAAGGTGAATTTAAAAATAATTCTTCAACATGAGGAGATGTGCATTCTTCTTGTTCTTCTAAAGAGTCAACAAAATTCATATCTAATGCTTGGAGATTTGTTTCAGCCATGAGTTTTGCAAGTCCTTGTCCTTTAACCAGTTTAGTGGGTTTGATTTCTAGGTCATATTCTAAAATAATAACAATCCACTTTCCCCTTTTACCTTCGGGGTCCTGATTTAAGATATCTTTGACAACTGTGTGCAGAACAAAAGAAATAACATGAGAATGCAAGATATTAACTCTGAAGTCTTTTAATGCTTTTATTAATGCGAAGGCCTATTTTTCCATGATGTTATATTTTAAGGGATCATCCCTAAGGGCTTTGCTGAAAAAGGCTATGGGTTGTTCTTGTCCAATTGCGTTCTTTTGTAACAACATTGCAGCCACCGTGTGTTTAGATGCGAATGATAAAATATATAAGTCTTTGGTGAAATCAATACTTATTAGAACTGGTGTTTGGGTGAGTGCTTGTTTAACTAGTTTGAAATATTGTTTGGCCTCCAAAGTCCACTTAACTCCTACTTCTTTTTTAAGCATGTTTGTAATATTTCTCAAGAGTTCAACAAAGTTGGGGATGAATCTTCTTAAGAAATTGATTTTCCCAATAAAGGATTGCAATTATTTAATGTTTCTGGGGTGGCTGATTTGCAATATGCCTTCAATCCTTTTGGGGTCTATTCTGATTCCTTCTTCGGAAATGATATGACCTAGGAGCTTTCCTTCCTCGAGACCAAATTTTTTTTTCTTGGGATTTAGAGATAGGCCATATTTTCTACATTTTTAAAAAACTATTCTAAGGTGGACCAAGTGCTCTTCATCGGTCTTAGAGTAAATAATGATGTCATCGAGGTAAATGACTATGAAGTAGCCTATGTCTTATGAAAATGCTATGTCCATGGCCCTTTCAAAAGTGGCCCCTGCATTCATCAACTCAAATGGAATTTTAACATACATGAATGTACTCCAAGGTGTGGTGAAGGTGGTTTTGTGCTGATCACTTGGGAATACTAGCACTTGGTTATAACTAGGAAAACCATCAAGCAGTGAGATTCTCTTAGATCTAACTACCTTTTGAAGTATGTGGTCCATTTTAGGCAAAGTATAGTTATCTTTCAAGGAGGACCTGTTCAAATTTCTAAAGTCAATGCAAAGTCTGATTTCTCCAGTTTTCTTCCTTACTGACACAAGGTTGGAAACCCACTCAGAGTATTTGAGGGAAACTATTATCCCCAAATTATACATCTTTTTAATCTCTTGTTCAACTAAAGGTAGTAAGACAAGGTTTATTCTCCGTAATTTTTTATTGAAAGGTTTCTGGTTTTATTTGAGAGGGATTTTGTGTTGAATAATGCTTATGTCATATGATTTTAAATCTTGATATCCCCATGCAAACACATCTTTAAACTCCTTAAAAATCTCGATATACTTTTATTTTATGTGAGGAGGAAGGGTCTTGGAAAGTTTGATCATTTTGGGTTCTTTTAGGCTTCCTATATTGTACTCCTCTACATCAGCCTTGGTATATTCTATCTTTGGTGTTTTAGCCACATCATTAAAATCAAACAACTCTTCTAAAGGTGCAAGGCCTCTTGGTATTGTGTCATTTTTATAGTGTAAGACTTCAAGGTCTCTTTGGTCTAGGTCCTCAGACATTTTAGCTTCATAAGGACGTGTGATCAAATTTATATCAGCAAAATAAAGCAACTCTGATTCATGATCCTTATCTTCAGCAGGACTATCTTCCTCAGGTTCTAAGTTGGGTTTAGTCATTGTAAATTCATTCTTAGATTGTAGGAAATCTTCTATTTGTTCATCACCTTCAAATACCAGCCAATGGTTAATGTTGTCAGGTATCGTATGATGACGCTTGACTTTGATAATTTATTGTTCGTTTGCAAGTGGTATTTGGAAATTTCTTGTAGCAAAGGCGAGCTCATTGGCGAGGTTATTTTGGGCTCTAGGAATGTAAGTGAGCTCATATTTCTCGAAATTTTTGAGGATTTCTAGGGCTGCATTTTTGTACTCTCTTAATCTTGGGTTATTGGCTGAGTATTCACCTTTGATCTGTTTAATGACAAGTTGTGAATCTCCCTGGGCGATATTTTCTTGGCTCCTAAGTCTTTAAGCAAGTGCAAACCAACGAGGAGAGCCTCATATTCTGCAATGTTATTAGTACATTGGAATTATAATATATAAGAATGACCCTCATTTGTGTTATGTAACTAGACACCAACTCCTGAACCAATTCTGCCACATGAGCCATCAAAGCTTATGTTCCAAAGAGTTTCTACTTCATATTTGTCATTAAGTTGTTGTTTAGGGTTGCTAGTGTTTTGGTTGTCATTTTCTTCATTTGAGGGCGAGTGTGAATGTACTGGAGGACCGAGTTCTTCTTTATTTTCCTTCATCTGTTCACTAACCTCACTTTCATTATACAAGATAAATGAGTCCAAATCCTAATGAATGGAATAAACCAGGGTGTTGTTTGGCCTATCTAGGCTTCTTACCATATACTTCATGTGAGATTCCTAGTAGAGTCTCCTTGTTTGGTTTAAAATTGGGATGGTAGCATAAGCCATGTCAAGTTGGAGGTTTCCTAGAAGTTTACCTCCCCAAGAACGGGATAAAAGCATGCCATACTTGGGGGGAATGTTAGCCACGACTATATCCATGACCAGGCTCTTAGCAGGGATTTGTGTCAGATTCACACATAAATCCTTAATTAGGTCCAGGCACCTGACCCTACTTGAATTGAAGGAATACAGATCCTTGTAGGGCCTGGTTATTTCTATGCCTGATATCTCCATTACTACCTTTGGAATGAGGTTGTGAGAGGCACCCGAGTCTAGCATGGCATTATGTAGGATTTTGTCGTATATGTTTAGGCTCACATAGAATGGGGGAATGGCTCCTTCTTGGAATTTTCCATCTAATTCAGGTCCAAACAACAACTACGGCTTATCATCTGTCAGATTCAGAGTATTGGTATCATTTCCTATGTTTAGAACTTTCAAAACTTGGGATCTGTACATATCCTGAGCTACCAGTTCAGTGAGAGGGATGGTTATTTTGATTTTAGCAATCTCTCCTTTAAAACTAAAAGGTATTTGGGTTTTAGACATATTTACATCAGTTTTATCAGCCATAAATTTTTCTACATTTTTAATTTTCTAATTCTGATTCGGGGCTTTGGTCAATAGAGTTTTCTCAGGGCCACTAGTAGAGGTACTAGGATAGCTTGTGTCAATAATTGGTTGGCTAGTTTTGTTTTTGTTAGGATCAGTTTTATTAGCCATGGAACTGTTATTTTCTGTTGTTCTTTTAAGAATTTTTTCAGGAGTTTTCTTAATAGCAATGTCTGAGTTGTTTTTCCTTGAGTTGTCCTGGTTTTTCTTACTCTTAAGATCATATTTTCTATCGACCTCCATTATGGCATTTTCTAATCCCAACTCATGGTCTTCAGAATATTCATAGCTTATTTCATCTTGGTTTGAGGAGAAAAAACCTTATTTTTCTTCTGTGAGAAAAACATCACCCTCGCTATCAGAGCCTATTAAGTTTAGATGATTTTCATCTGGTTGTTCAACATCTCTTTCCCCTTCGTCAACATAGTTATCATTTTCCCTTGGTCTGTTTTGGGGTAGGTCTCTTCTAAAGCTATGATTCCGGTTTCTGTTTTGGGGGATTGTCCCTAGGGGGTGCTCTTTCATTTATTCTTATTCTCTCCATCATTCTTTCAATGGTCCTAAGGTGGTTATCAATCTTGGAATCAGATGAGGAGGTGGAGGGCATGGTGTCATCTTTGTAGGTTACCCTCTTTTATGATCTTAGCCTAGCTCTTTTTTTAATCACATTGGCCTCTACACTTATAGGTCCCTTTTGCATGTCTTCTAAGGTTAGGGGCTCTCTTTCTCTCAACTGATAGGCCATGTCGAGGTCAAAACCTTTCGGAAATTTAGCTAAGGCTAAGCCTAATGGGGGTTTCATGTTTGGAGGTAGTGCGTTGTAAAAACTATTGAACCTTGTGCAATAGTCTTGGACACTGTCCCTCTGTTTCTTTTAAGATTTCTATATTCGGAGAGGATCTGAAGAGGGTTTTTCTTGATTTCCCATTTGTTTATGAAAGTTTGGTAAAGGGAAGGGAGATCGTGTATGTTGTTAGGAGTTAGGCTCTTGAACCATTTCTTAGCTTCTCCTCATAGGCTTTGGGCAAACATCCTCATCTTCATGGTTTCCTCTTCTAATTCCATGTAGTCAAAGGCATCATTCATTCTATCTACATGTTGTTGGGTAGTAGTGGATTCAACCTCAGTGAAGTGTGGGATTCTAGATTAGTAATCATTCGGCAAAGGCACCAAAGGTTGTGGTAACACTAAGGGTGCATACCATGCTGCCATGATGGCAGATGATGGTGGATTTACAAGAAGAGGATTTGTGATATGAGGTGGAGTGGTTTGCATAGTGGCGGTGTGAATGGGTGTGGCAGAAGTACTTAGACCAGTAAACTGATTCTGAGCAGAATTGAGATGAAAAGAGCCAAAGTGATGGAGAAGTTATAAATCAGGTGGTGTGCAAGGAGAAGCTTCTCCGCTAAGACTCTGCTGCAAGTCTATGGGCTCAAGGTTGGTATGGTCGATCCTACTTTGTGACTTGGTCCTAAAAAGGTTTTTTGTATGGCGCAAGTAAAACTGGGGATCTTGCAATTTTGTAAGATGTTTAGGTATAGAGATTTCTTTGTGAATAGTCCTATCAGTAGTTAAGTTTCTAGTTTTAGAAGTTTGCCACAAAATATTTTTTGGGTCATCAACTATAGTAGGAGGGTTCGGGTTTGGATGAGATCTAGTACTAATTCTTCGCGAAGCCAGATTTCAAACTCCAAATTTAGAGAGGATGAAAGTTTATGACTGCTTTCGGAAGGCTGACCTCTCTAGGTGCTATCAAACTCGCACAATTTGTGACTAGGCTTCTAGACTTCTCAGGGATGGTTTGATGCAGTCCTACAAGATTCTATAGATACTAGTAAAATTAGAAGGCCTAATGGAGGCTATTGCAGTCGCCAGTTGGATATTTTTTAGTGGTTTGAAGATATGTTATCTATGGTCCACCACTAATAATGAAAAAAAGCCAATCTAGAAATGTTTTGTGTTTTTTTTGAGTTTCTATATGTAGCCCGAAGGTTTGTAAGAGTGTCCTATGGCTGAGTCATCACTTTTCTATGATGGTGAAAAAGCTAGATTCTACTCTTAACTATCAACTCAGTTCTCTATGATTTGACGAAGGTTTCTGAAGTCCTAAGGGATACTTAGTTTGTCACTGACATCAGAGTTTGCATCATAATCACCATTGTGTTAGTGATAGTGATGAGGTGACTATAAATCATAAGATAATGTTGATGAAGGGATTCTGGATTCTTAAGGGGTATTTTAGATTGTTATGAACTCAGAAGGTCCCACCGTGATTGCCATTATGGTAGTGTGGCGATGAGGTGGATTATTCGTTGGATTTCTAAGTCAAACTAAGAGTCTAGAGGACTAAAAAAGAAGTCGACTAAGTCTTTAAGAGGTATTCGGGGCAATTATAAACTTGAAGGTCTTCATGATGCATACATTATGTTAGTGTCTCGTGATTTGGTAGATTGGTAAACAAAATGATGAGAGTAACATTAGACAGTCTTTGGAGTCCTAGGACACGGCCTTCCCTAGCTCGAGGAGAGGGCTCTCTCTATTATGTGAAGGATGTGAACTTGTTCGCTTTGGATGATTTATTTTAGGCTAGTTGTTAAGTGTAGGTTTGTTTGTTTGTTTTGGGTTGGGGGTAAGATGATCAAGTAGGAATAGGTGGAATGAGAGGTTATCAAATTAATAGGGCTATGGGGTCAAATGAAGTCAAGGGTGTCTAAATGATGAAACAGAGTGTACTGCAGGGCCGATTTAGCAAGGTTAATGGACCCTTTAGGTGATGTATGAGGTGTAATGAACGTTAAGTTTGGGAAAAAGCTAAGAGGTCCTAAACATATATAGTTTGAAGCAACAACTCATGAGGTAGGGCAAACCATTAATCTCTATGAACTATACTCAAACTGATAAACATGTAAGATGAACATTCCAGTGAAACATAGAAGCATTAGAACTCCTAACTTTAGAAATTCACCTTCATATTTTGGGAAAACATATAAGATAAACAAATAACTTAATTTATGGAGAGGGAAATCCTAAAAAACATATATCAAGCTATTGGGAACTCTGAAATAAGTTGATAAGCATGGGCAAAGGGCAAGATCAAACGAGACCTCTTTGACTTAACCTAATCAATCAATATTCCACAAAAAAGCTTCAATATAGGGTTTTGAAAACTTCAAATAAGTAGGGCATACCATGAATCATACTTGTAAGCTAGCATAATAACCATTTATGAAACAAAAACAAATTTTGGTGGACCTAAGGAGCAGTCAAGAATTCCTTAATATGACCAAAAGAGGAAAACATCAAAGCTATAGCAAACAGGAGGTTTGAGGTGCTTCCATGAGCATGTCTCAACCTATACTTTTCTGATCTATAGAAACCAAGCAGAATGAAACAAAATGAGGACAAGAAAACATTAACAAGTTAGGAAAACACCACCATTCACCAAGCTATGGAATCCTGCAAACAAGCTTCCAAACAAGCCATTCATCCACTTCTCAAAACCAATTTCTTCTCCAAGCTCATAAAACCATATATTTCTCCTAAACAGATCAAGTCCCAATGTTTACAATGAATCCTCATGCCTTGTATACCAAACAAGGAAGAGGAGAACCCACTAGAGCATCTAGAAGCCTATTGGCCAATCAATAATATCCTAAGTTGTCCTTGAGGCCTTGCAAGGCCTAAGGCACAAAAATATCTAACAAAATATCTTTTCCGGTCCAAAATAGCAATTATATTGACTTTTAGGCCCTGAAAATCATGAGAAAACTTTCCAAATTCACATTCTTCCCAGTCATCTACATAAGCGTAGCGCACTGTGTCAAACAGTGAAAAAATGCCAAGTGCGCAGCGCAGAAATAGGCCTTTTTGCAGCAGTCTTTTAGAGGCCTTCCTGACACTAGATTTGGCTCCGTGATGGCTTGTTGGAAAGCCTGATCAGTATAATTTCCAAAAAAATTTAATTTGTGCTGAGTGGATGCCATTTACCTACTCAAAAATAAAATCTCCCAACAACATACATGGGTAGCACACAGTAGAAAGGAGCGGGAGAAAAGTCAAAGTTTTGATGTTTTTTGACCTTTTGGGGAGGCAAAAATGCTCCAAATGATCTGAAACTTGGTGAGAATACTGCTGGTAATGTGAGAAATCAAAAAATACAAACTTTGAGAGCTGATTATGCACCAATTTTGTGCATAGCGCCTAGGGTGCTGCGCTCTAAAGAATTGAAATTTGGAAAAAATAAAAAGTTGTCAAATTTGCCTCAAAGAATTTGTGGAGAGACCATCTTTGTCCATATTCCCAAACTTCTGAGTTTTTTAGGGGCACTTAGAAACACAAACAATTTTATCTTCTAATTTCTCAAAGAAACACTTATCAAACTCATTAATTATGTCTAACAAGCCTTTAATGATCATTTGAAGGGGTTGAGGTGTCCTTTGCCTTTGTAACCCTAGTATTGCTTTATTGTTTGGTCAAAACAGTTATAAATCCTAATTTCCATCAAACCCATACCTTGCTGCTTTCTTCTTGGTTGTGAGTGGTTTTCTTGTGATGGTGCCTCTCATTACCTCACTTCTTGCTAGGTTGATAGCTTTTTGACTCTTTTGCAGAAAATTAAGTAAGGGACAGTTGTCCCCTTACAAAACTTGTGCTTCAAGCCAAATAGCTTTTGAATGATCTCCTATGTGAACTTAAGCCTATTGTATCTCACTACCTGCTGTTGATGCCTTTATAAGTTTTTTAGGCCTCCTTCTTTGCCTTTGTTCTGCTGTTTGACCATTTACAAAACATTCCTGCAGAAATGCTTGGACATGGAAAATTGCTCCTTTGCAAGCTTACTTCTTGATCAAGAGGATATCTTTGGAGGTCTATTGATGTTCTTTGGATAATGACAAGCCTCATCCTTGTGTTCTCTTGACATCACCTTTGAATACTTGTGGAAATAGTGAATTTAAAACCATGATAGTGCATAACCTTGGTGACCCTATTTGACATATTGTAATGTCCTTGGAATAGGTTTTTGACTGAAAACCTAAATCAAGGTTTGGATGAGGAGTCAAGGTTTTTGACACTCTATTATGCACTATCATCCTAGACAACTAGAAAACTTTGTTTACTTTAGAGGGCTTTAGAAAGGGACTTTTGAAACCACCATTGCTTGAGGCATTTGGTGAGTAGGGGAAAAAGTTTGGTTTACTTGGCGAAACAAGGTGTGAAGAAATTAGGGCTTAGGAAAACAAACAGTGTTATAAATGAGGTGGAAAAAATAGTGACAGTGAGGGACATTAGTCCAGGATTTGGTCTTGTCTGGGTGATAGATTGGCCATGCTTCGACAGAGAAGCAGGATAGTGAAAATTTTCTTTTTGACAGATTTCTAGATCTCATGATTCTTGAGATTTGTTTCTAGAAATAGGAATGAGCATTTAATCATACGAATAGGTAAAAATTGCGATGACTAACACTATGTTTTAAACTAGTTAGATGTTTTTCATAGATTTTTTCCGAACTACTAACATCATTCAAAGTTTGATTTATTTTTATGCAATTTAGATTAGTTAATGAACATTTCCTTTTCTTCCTTCTTTTAAATTTCATATTAAATAAAAAATAGTTTGTAATTCAATTTCTTTATTTAGAATAAAAACAACATTTCCTTTTCTTTCTTCTTTAAGAATTAGTTTTCATCATTAATATTCATTTAGATTTGACTATTCACTAGCATTTAAAGATTTCATTTCTTAGACCAGTTTTAGACGTAAGATACAAAATGCCTAAAACAACATAAACATACACAACGAAGTAAGAGAAAAAGGTTACCTAAGGATATATAGTGCACATCACTTCATCAAATTACTAACCTCGATCGATAATTCATGATAGAAATTTGAGACATCAAATTGACTAAATAGGGTGCGATGCCATTTCATCCCTCTGAGTCTTCATCCTTGAAAGACATCGCAAGTGCTATAATAATCCTTTGAATACGTAGCCACCATGGGCCACCATAGTGCGGCCCCTCTAAATCTTATGCTCGATGGCCTTTCCGAGCGTAGTGTCCTCCGACAACTCCATTGTGTGATTCTACACAAACATTGTGTCTTTCATGCTCTGAGACATAACTGCAATATCTCATCGAGCTCCCATATTATTCAAATGTCCCACAATTAAAGAAAATGTGTTTCCTTAACTACATATCTTTCTTCTATTGTGTAGTATACTCCTGAGGGCTACTCCTTGTAGACAAAAGTAAATAAATGATTGTCAAGTGATCATCTTCAACCCTTATCACAAACAAGTTTTCATTAGGCAACCCCTCTTCAATGTTCATATGTTCTGTAATAATGACAATCACGGACATATGATATACTGATGCATTCAAAATTCCTAGCTTGACTGTACTTCAAAATCATATTCTTGGAACAAAAATATCCATCACCAAAAATTCCCCACCCAACAGGAGCTTGTTCACCAAGTATTTTAGTGCGAGTGATCGGTGAACATTTGAAATGTGCTCTAATAAGTAATGCCTCATTTTACGAAGTGTAGTATATAACATAGCCGAACCCAACTGCTTTCTGTTGTGGAATAATTCCTTTCTGCCTTAGAAAATTTCCTACTCGCAAAATCTACAAAGTGGTGAAGATATCCTTCACCAAGTTGTGCTAATACAACACCCAAAGCTATGCAAGACACATCGACATGTACATGGAATTCCTTCTTCAAGTCTAGAAAAACTAGAATCAGTGTAGTTACCATCTTCTCCTTTAGCACATCGAGGCTCTTTTGGCAATCCTTATCCCATAAAAAAGTAACATCCTTCTTTAGTAGCTTCTCCATCAGTGCAGTTATCTGCACATATTCCCTTATGAACTTCCTATAATAACCAGTATGTCTGAGCATCGTGCATAGTTTCTTTACATTATTTGGTGGTTCCAAATTTACAATAACAACAATCTTCGTTGGGTCTACCATCAATCCCTATCTGCAAATAACATGCCCTAATAGTATACCATATGGCACACACAAAAATGCATTTTTTCAAGTTCAGGGAGATTTGATACTTCCTACAAGTATCCAACATCGTGCGCGAGCTAGAAACATGCTTCTTCAAATATCCAAACACTGTCTAGTCATCAAAATGGACCTCCAAAAATTTGTGGATATACTCTTTAAACACTGCCACTATGACTCTGGAAAATATTGTTGGAGCATTCTTGATAAAAATACGGGGCTGTGTACTAAAACTATCCGCATTCGGTAGTGAAGGTGGTTTGATCCTATCTTTCGACCACATTATTAGTCGATGTGGGCACCTTGAGAACCCATCGTAAAAGAGTAGGCTTCTTGCCCTCCAAAATTTTCCAAAACATCATCGTTGAATGATGTTGGGGAATGGGTCATGTACCGCAAGAATCATTAGCTTCCTTATATCTAACAAAGCCTAATTTCACCCTTGTTATTTTTCTCTTGGACTACCATAGGGCTCACCCATTGATATTCCTCCACCACTTCAGGTTCAATTATTCCATCTTTGATCATCTTTTCCAACTCTTCCTTCACCTTTTATCTTTATTTTTAGGTTCCTTCACAGCAAGGTCACTATTTCATGGCTTCACATCGGCCTGATTGATCTTCATCACTCCCAGGATCTCCTACAATGCCTTTTATTCATATAATTTCGTTTGGAAAAACCTCCTCGTATTTTTTGTAGCCTAATTTGACTTAGCTAAAAGTCAAGAGAGGTCTCGAGAAATTAAAGCTTGTTGAGGAACAGTTGTTATATTTTCAAGAAGACCTACAATATTCTCAAAAGGATAACCACAAGCACAACAAGGATTCATCATCACGTGTGCACTGGAACCAAATTCAGGGAAGTAGCAATAGCATTGGAAGCACAATCTAATCCAGAGGTGTAATCTAAGCCAGAGGAGAATCAAATAATAAAAGCGCGCAGAAAGGGTCAAGTCGGGCTCATTCACAAGCTCAAGAGAGACTAACGTGGTAGAACATCGGATAAGTTGAGGAGGGTTACACCACGGAGAAAAACAGACTGATTTCCCGCAGACAGAGAAATGGTGTATTTCCCT
Organism: Pinus albicaulis; assembly: GCA_034641835.2. NCBI lineage: Eukaryota > Viridiplantae > Streptophyta > Pinopsida > Pinales > Pinaceae > Pinus > Pinus albicaulis. The sequence continues at coordinate 153,337 of JAXQQM020079085.1, forward strand.
TAGAAACTTAAGAGTTTTGGAGGAGGCTCAAAGGGAAAAATAGACAGTCATGATCAAAGCGCAGAACTAAAACGGAGAGATGGACGGCAGCGATCGTATCGCATATCGCATTCGGTAAAGGTTACAAGTTTAAAATATGGTTAAACTTGCAATATTGTGATGCGATGCGATCGCATATCACACTTCGCAAGTTTAATGGGTTAGTGCTAAGGAATGTGTTAAAGGTTGGGATCTGTGGGCTGTAGGCAGGCCCACCTCTCTTTTCCATGTCACCTCCCTCTCCCTGCATTTCGCAATTCACAATTTTTAATGTTTAACTCCACCGCTCATAAACTAAATTCGTCGATTTGCGATTTACGATATCCATGGGACCCATCCCTGCCATGTCACCTCCCTCTCCCTGCACTTCACACTTCACAATTTTTAGAGCTTACCTTCCATTTCTCATAAAAAATTCGTCGATTTGTGATTTACGATTGGCCCCACCTCTACTTTCCACGTCACCTTCCACCTATCGCACTCCACGCATCGCATAGTTTAACACTTACCTCCCGTATTTCATAATAAAATCCCCAATTTTCGATTTGCGGGCGGATGCGATGTGGTTTCAAAAGTAAACTCCAAAGGTTTTCAAATCCAAAAGTAAGGCATTTCTTGTGTTAAATCGCATCGGAGGAGGAAAGGAGGATTATAACGTAAAACCGTTGAAACGTCGAAATGCGATAGAAGGTGGACAGAATTCAGTTCTTTCTTTGCTCCAGATAATATTGGTACACAAGAAGGATGGATCATGACACATGTGTCCGGATTATAGGGAGCTCAATAAGCTCACCATTAAAGATAAATTTCCCATTCCTGTGATTGATGAATTATTGGATGAATTACATGGAGCAATTTATTTTACCAAGTTGGATCTTCGTTCAGGATATCATCAAATTAGAATGAAGACTGAAGATATTCCAAAAACAGCATTTCGAACTCATGAGGGTCATTATGAATTTTTGGTCATGCCTTTTGGCCTTACCATTGCACCTTCTACATTTCAAGGGTTGATGAATTCCATTTTCAAACCCTTCCTTAGAAAATTTGTGCTAGTATTTTTTGATGATATACTAATCTACGGTAGGTCTTGGAAGGATCATGTTGAACATGTTGACAGGGTGCTCAAACTATTGCAGGAGAAACAATTATATGCAAAAACATCCAAATGTTTCTTTGGAGTACAAGAGGTGGAATATCTGGGTCATATTGTATCTCACAAGGGTCTTAAGGTAGACCCTATCAAAATTAAAGCCATTAAGGAATGGAAAGTCCCCACAACCATAAAGCAGTTGAGAGGATTTCTTGGGTTAACAGGATATTATCGCAAGTTTGTTAAGAATTATGGGAGAATAGCGGCACCTCTAACAACATTATTGAAGAAAGATGCATTTTCATGGACTCCTGAGGCAACTAAGGCCTTTGAACATCTTAAAGAGGAAATGTGCCTAGCACCTGTCTTAGCTACGCCAGAATTCACAAAAACCTTTATTGTGGAATGTGATGCCTCAGGAAATGGAATTGGTGCAGTTTTAATGCAGGAAGGAAGACCCATTGCTTTTGAAAGTCGTCCAATCAAAGGAAAGTATTTACAAAAACCTATTTATGAGAAGGAAATGTTAGCAATGCTGCATGCACTAAAGAAATGGAGAACTTACCTAATGGGAAGACACTTCAAGGTAAAAACTGATCATGATAGTCTGAAACACTTTTTGGAACAAAGACTATCTTCAGAAGAGCAGCAAAAATGGGTCACAAAGATGTTGGGTTATGACTTTGGAATAATCTACAAAAAAGGAAAGCTTAATGTTGTTGCAGATGCACTCTCAAGAAAGAATGAAGAGGTGGAAGCATTGCTTTGTGCCATTTCTATTATCCAACTAGATTGGATAAATGAAGCAAGAGATGAATGGAAGAAGGACAAAGATGTATGGACACTCATTCAAAAGTTGTAGCAAGATCCTAGTACATCTGATACATTTAGTTGGAAAAATGATTCCTTATGGTACAAGGATCACTTATATCTTTGTAAGAATTCCCAACTAAAACAAAATATTCTTTTGGAATTGCACACTTCTCCTTTAGGAGGACACTCAGGATTTTTAAAAACTTACCACAGGGTGAAGAAAGAATTTTTTTGGGATGGCCTTAAATCTGATATTCAAAATTTTGTGGCGAAATGTTTGGTTTTCCAGCAGAATAAAGTGGAAACAATTAAGACCCCAGGACTTCTACAACCTTTATCCATTCCAAGTCAACGTTGGGAGGAGATTTCAATGGATTTTATCACGGGTTTACCTAAGTCCGAAGGAAAGAGTGTCATCATGGTGGTAGTTGATAGGCTTACCAAGTATGCACACTTTTGTGCATTATCTCATCCATTTAAAGCAAGTACAGTTGATACTACATTTATGGACAGAATTCAAAAGCTACATGGAAGCCCAAGGGTTATTGTGAGCGACAGAGATCCCATTTTTACTGGAAATTTTTGGACGGAGTTATTTTCTTGTTTGGGTACTCAATTAGCTCATAGCTCATCTTATCATCATCAATCTGATGGTCAAACTGAGATAGTAAATAAATGTTTGGAAGGATATCTTCGTTGTTTTGTATCTGATAAACAAACACAATGGGTCAAGTGGTTACCTCTCGGTGAATGGTGGTATAACACTTCCTTCCATACTGCAGCAAAAATGACCCCATTTATGGCACTTTATGGATATCATCCACCATCGATCACATCATCTTTAAGGGAAAATTCGAAGGTTCAAGCGGTGGAAGATCACATCGAGCATCAGCAAGAAGTTCTCCAACTCTTAAAGGATAACCTGAATTTGGCACAAAATCGAATGAAACAACAGGCAGATCAACATCGTAGCGAGAGAAGTTTTGATGTAGGAGATTGGGTATTTTTACGGCTACAACCATACAAACAAATGTCCTTCAAGCAAGCTAAGAAGGATAATAAATTATCACCAAAGTACTATGGTCCTTACAAGGTGTTGCAAAAGATTGGTACTATGGCATACAAATTGGAGCTTCCTGCTTCTTCGCGAGTGCATCCAGTTTTCCATGTTTCATGCTTAAAGAAGGTTATAGGTGAAAATCTTCCAGTTCAAACAATATTGCCAGAACTTGATGAGGAAGGAAAAATCATATTGGAACCAGAAGCGGTCATGGAAACAAGAACTCGACAACTACGGAATCGATCGATTTCAGAGTATCTCATCAAGTGGAAGAACTTACCCACTGAAGATTCTACATGGGAGGATGAGAATTTTATACAGAAGCACCCAGAGCTACTCAAGCATTGAGGACAACATTTTTTTGACGGAGAGGGGCATGTTAGGTCCCTATATTACTAGTATAGTCCCTTATTGTTGTTAGTGTAACCCCCTTATTGTTATTATTGTACCCTTGTAACCCCCATATTGTTATTATTGTGCCCTTAAATTATTATTGTTAGGTCGGCTAGGATTACATTGTGGCCCCACTAGGATTACATTGGGCCCCATGGACTCCTATATATAGAAAGGAGGTTTTGTAATTTGTATCATCCAAGAATTTTTCATTCATGTAATGTATTGGAGGTTGCCCCCTCGAAGTGGCTTATTTCTAAGGCATCGATATCTCTTTTCTTCTATTTTTGGAGCTGGTTTCACAACAAAACATCTCCATCAAAGTCCATATTCCAAATGGAGGTATCTTGGGTATTATGTTCCATGATTGCTATCTTGTTTTCTTCGATTTCACAGATATTAGTTTCTAAGTTGGCAATGTGTTTTTCCATATCCCAATCATTATACAGTATGAATGAATCAAGGTCTGAGTGGGAAAAGTATAAAGGATAGTTGTGGGGTTTCTCTTGGATACTGACCATGAACTTCATTACTGTCTCCTTATACAACCTCCTTTGCTGACCAAACACATGGATAGTAGAAAAGGTCATGTCCATCTGTAGGGTTCCTTATAACTTGGCTCCCCATGAGTGAGACAATAGCATGCCATACTTAGAGGGTATATCTACAACAACTATGTCCATCACCAGACTCTTGGTTGGAATTTTTGCCAAAGTAACACACAAATATTTAATGAGACCTAAGCACTTCACTTTTCTTGAATCAAAAGAGTACAAATCTTTATACGATCTTGTGATATCAAGTCCTAGTTTCTCCATGAATGCCTTAGGCATAACATTGTGTGAACCTCCTGAATCTAACATGGCATTATGAAAATTTTTGTCATGAATGTTTAGGCTATTAGAAAATTAAAAATGTGCTTCTGAGAGAAATTCAACATTAAATATGTGGAAAATACAAGCACAAACACATAGAGCAGAGAGACACAGATATACGTGGTTCACCCAGTTTGGGCTACGTCCACCATGAACAACCATTCCTTCCTTTCTATTATCTAGCAAAAATGAAGAGACAAAACCTACAATAGATCCGCTATAGTATCCTCTGTTCTCTCTCACAGTCTCCCTATCTGTTTCCCACTCAGAGAATAAACATACAATACGCAGTCGCAATACAATACCCTCATAAAAACGAGGGGTTGCCTTCTAGGGGAAAAAACCCTAAACTAAACATAACTTCTACCATCAAATCATCCGCCTAATGAACGGCCCAGATTGACTAGAAATTGCTATACTTTTACAAGAGGCACATCTATTTTGGCCCGAGGGCTGCCCCGGCACCCAGTGGGACAGGCTGTGGGACCCATGGAGGAAGAATATACACCCCGCGATGCAAGGGTGGGGAGTTTTCCTGGGGTATACATCCAGCTAAAACAAGGATCTCTGAATTAGGAAGAAAATCAGGCTCCACACCCAACAATCTCCCACTTGGAGACTGATTGTAGCAACTCCATCGCTACTTCATTTGCTGGACAATGACTCCTCTTTGGACCTGGCTATTCCTCATCTTCATCATCATCCTTGAAGACCAATTGAAACTGAGCATGTTCTCAGTTTCTCCCTGGTTACAACTTTTGTTAGCATATCTGCAGGATTCTGGCTAGTGTGTATCTTTTTCAGCTTCAACTCTCCATCTTCCAATACTGACCGTATGAAATGGTACTTGAGATGTATGTGTTTAGTCCTGGAATGAAATGTTGAGTTCTTTGCAAGATGAATGGCACTTTGACTATCACTGTATAACGTGCCCATATCATGCTTCTTACCCAATTCACCCATAAGCCTTTGTAACCAAATCATTTCTTTACTAGCCTCTGTAGCAGAAACATACTCTGCTTCTGTTGTTGAAAGTGCAACAACACTTTGGATTTTTGAAACCCAACTGACAGTTGTTCCACCTACGGTAAATACATATCCTGTAGTGCTCCTCCTGTTATCTCTGTCACCTGCCATATCTGCATCAACATATCCCTGTAGAGCAATGTTTGAACCACCAAAACATAATGCTTGATTTGTGGTACCTCTCAAATATCTGAGAATCCATTTTACTGCCATCCAATGTTCTTTTCTTGGATTGTTCATGTACCTGCTTACAACTCCCACTGCATGTGCAATATCAGGCCTTGTGCAGACCATTGCATACATTAAGCTTCCAACTGCTGATGCATATGGAACTTTAGACATATAATCCATGTCTTCTTGGGTCTTTAGGCACATCTCCTTACTAAGTTTTAAATGGCTAGCAAAAGGTGTACTAACTGGTTTTGCATTCTGCATATTAAATCTTTTCAACACCTTTTCTATGTACTCATTCTGAGACAGTGTTAACTTGCGATTTTTTCTGTCTCTAGTTATCCTCATACCAAGGATTTGTTTTGCAGCTCCCAAATCCTTCATTGCAAATGAATTTGCCAATTTTCTTTTGAGCACATTTATTTCCTGCATGTTAGACCCTGCAGCAAGCATGTCATCTACATACAATAACAATATAATATAGCTGCCATCATTTTTCCTTTTTAGATAAACACAATGATCAGAGTGACATCTAGTATAACCTTGTTTAGACATAAACTTGTCAAATTTTAGATACCACTACCTTGGAGCTTGTTTTAAGCCATACAAGCTCTTCTTTAACCTGCACACCAATTTTTCTTTCCCTTTTACCTCATATCCTTTTGGTTGCTACATGTATATCTCTTCCTCCAAATCTCCATGGAGAAATGTTGTCTTTACATCTAACTGTTCAAGATGTAAATCTTCCACTGCTACAAGACTTAATATAGTTCTGATTGAATTCATCTTAACAACAGGAGAAAATATTTCATCAAAATCAATACCTTTCTTTTGTGCAAACCCCTTCACCACAAGTCTAGCTTTGTACCTCTTTTTTCCTCCATCTTCTTCCTTCAACCTGTAAACCCATTTATTCTGCAATGCAGTTTTACCTGCAGGCAACCTGACTAAGTCCCAAGTCTGGTTATGCATTAAGGAGTCCATCTCTTCTTCCATGGCTAGCTCCCACTTCTTCCTGATTTCAACCTGCATTGCTTCTTCATAACATTCAGGTTCACCAGAATCAGTCAACAATAAATAATATAATGAAGGAGAGTATCGTTCAGGGGGTCTACTTATCCTGGTAGATCTTCTAACACCACTTTGAGGTGTTTGAGGTGCCTGTTGCTGTTGTGGTGGTTGCTGCTGCTGTGGTTGTTGATTATTATTATTTTCAGGCACCTTTACTTTTTCAGTTATCTCATCAAGAACCATGTATTCCTTGCTTTCTTTTTCCTGTTTCTTTTCCTGCAACCGATTCTTATACAAGACCTTTTCATTGAATATTACATCTCTGCTCCTAATTATTTTGTGATTTTCATAATCATATAAGCAATAACCAAAATCATTAGCACCATATCCAATAAAGGTACATTTCTTTGATTTTGCCTCAAGCTTTGTTCTGTTTTCTTTATTAATATGGACAAAGGCCTCACAACCAAAAGGCTTTAAAAAAGAGTAGTTTACCTTTTTACCTGTCCATGCTTCCTCTGGAATACCACCATCCAGGAACTTGAAGGCCCTCTGTTTATTAGATAAACAGCAGTATCTACAGCATCTGCCCAAAATTGTAAAGGCAATCCTGCATGCAATCTCATGCACCTTGCACGCTCCATGATTGTTCTGTTCATCCTTTCTGACACACCATTTTCTTGTGGTGTTCTTGGAACTATCTTCTCTCTACGAATTCCATGCTCTGAACAATACCTATCAAACTCTTTGCTGCAATATTCACCTCCATTGTCTGATATGAGACACTTTAACTTCTTTCCTGTCTCAATCTCAACCAAAGCTTTCCATTTCTTGAAAGTATCAAATACATCAGATTTATTCTGAATACAATAAATCCATGTTTTTCTAGTTGCATCATCAAAAAAAGTAACATAATAACGAGAGCCACCGAGAGATGATACCTGAGCAGGTCCCCATACATCTGTATGCACAAGCTCCAATTTTTCGCTCTTCTTTTCTTTCCCAACTCTAAGAAATCTGACTCTCTTCTGTTTTCCATAAATGCAATTCTCACAAAAATCCAAATCAACATTCTTCAAACCTGGCAACAAATTTCTTGAGTGAAGAATCTTCATTCCCTTCTCACTCATGTGTCCGAGCCTATGATGCCATAATGCTGCATCTGCTACTTTGGAAGTTAAAGCATTAACAGAGTTAGAAATACCATTGCATAAATACAATGTACCAACCTTTTCGCCTTTTGCTATTACCAGGGCTCCTTTGGTGACCTTCCAAGTTTTATCTGTGAAAGTTGTCACACAACCTTCACCGCCTAACTGCCCTGTTGAAATCATATTTTTCTTTAGATCTGGAACATGCCTTACCTCCTTTAGTAGCCATTGGTTTCCATTCTGTTGTTTTACAAGAACTTTACCCATTCCAACAATTTTACGGGGTTTATCATCACCCAAACGAACTTGTCCAAAATCTCCTTGAACATAGTCATGAAAATATTTCTTATCAGGTGTGGCATGGAATGAAGCCCCTGAATCTACAACCCAAGAATTAGTAACATTTTCGAAAGAAAGAATCAAAGCATCTTGTAACACATCACCTGTCACATTTTCTTCATGATTGTTTTCTTGATGTGCATCTCCTTCTTTTCCCTTCCAAGATCTACAATCTTTCTTTAGGTGTCCTCTCTTTCCGCATTTCCAGCACACTATCCCTGATCTGGACTTGGATCTGCCTTTCCTTGATTTACTGCGATATCTCGAGCTCTTTCCTCTTTCCATTCTTCTTCCCCTAGACTCTGCACTCAAAGCATTACCTGATGTCTCACCAGAGCTTTTCCGTCGCATTTCCTCGCTAAGGATAGCACCAACAACATCATCAAACTTTAAATTACTAGATCCAGAGACAGAGTTACTAATGGCCATAACTAAACCATTCCAGCTTTCTGGTAATGAGCACAAGAATAACAGAGCTCTAACTTCATCATCAAAGTTTACCCCTACAGAACTTAACTGACTGGTAACTGTATTAAATTCATTTAAATGGTCTGCAACAGATCCACCTTCAGACATCTTCATATTAAATAGTCGTTTCATAAGAAATACCTTGTTTGAGGCCGAGGGTTTTTCATATAGTTTCGCCAACATCTGCATCAAACCCTCTGTTGTTGTTTCCTTCGAAATATTGAAGGCGACTGACGCCGCAAGACACAACCGTACTGTTCCGAGTGCCTTTCTATCGAGAATGTTCCATTCCGCGTCTGTCATGGTCGCCGGCTTCTTTGTTTTTCCGCTCAATGGTAGGTACAGATCTTTCTGATATAGATAATCTTCCATCTGCATCTTCCACAGCGCAAAGTTTTGGCCGTTAAATTTCTCGACCCTAAACTTACCATCGTCCGCCATTGCTCCCACTCGAACCAGGAACCCTTTTTTCCTGCGATTTTATCAGCCAAATATACCTTCGGCTCTGATACCAATTGTTAGAAAATTAAATATTACAGAGCAATGAAACACATAAAATATGCAGAAAATACAAGCACACAAAACACATAAAACCAGAGAGACACAGATATACGTGGTTCACCCAGTTTGGGCTACATCCACCCTGAACAACCAGTCCTTCCTTTCTATTATCCGGCAAAAACGAAGAGACAAAACCTACAATAGATCCACTGTAATATCCTCTGTTCTCTCTCACAGTCTCCCCTATCTCTTTCCCGCTCAGAGAATACACATATAATACACAGCCGCAATACAATACCCTCATACAAAGAGAGGGGTTGCCTTCTAGTGCAAAAAACCCTAAACTAAACATAACTTCTACCGTCAGATCATCCGCCTAATGAACAACCCAGATTGACTAGAAATTACTATACTTTTCTGAAAATTTTGTCCATTTTTGGCTTGAGAGTGGCCCGCCTCAAGAGCCGCCCGAGGGATAGCCCATGGACCCCCCAACCGGGGTTGGCCCCCGAGGACACGGGAGGACAGTCCCCCGCCTCTGTGCAGGGGCGTAGATTTTTTTTGGGGTATACATCCGGCTAAAACAAGGATCTACCCATCGGGGGAAGAAAATCGGGCTCCACCCAACAT
>JAXQQM020069543.1:0-115375 GCA_034641835.2 Pinus albicaulis
TACCATATTTTTATTTACAAACAAAGTTGGTGCAAACCAAGGTGATGCATTGTGCCTTATGTATCCTTTAGCAAGAATTTCCTTAAGCTGCAACTTCAATTCTACCACATCTAGAGTACTCATCATGTATGGAGCTTTTGGTGTTGGTGATGCTATTGGAATCAAATTAATGGACAAGTACACTTCAATACGAGGCAGTAACTTCGAAATATAATTGAGGAATACATCCTAAAAATACAAGAAAATTGGGTACTCATTCAAGACTTCATCATCTTGAACATCCTTACCTTTATCACTAGAAATATGCACTGCAAAAAACAGACATCCTTTCCGACAAATATGCTTTTCTTGCATATTTGTAACCATTCTCACTATTTTATGCTTCTTCTTCCCCCGTAATATTCATCTTTCACCATCATCATCCAAGCATTCAATAGCCTTATCATAGCAATCCTCTTTATTCATATGGATGAATAGATAATCCATACAAAAAAGAAAACAGTATGAACCCAAAGGAATTACATTTAGATGTGATGATGTAGGAATACCATTCAACTCAAATGCACAAGATCTCACCCAATGATGAACTCTTCTCTTGGTCCATGTACCCAACTGCACAAACCAAGATTTTGCATGCACTTCTCGACTCAAACAACACTTATACAATCTATCAAGCCTGATAATAACTATATTTAGGTCTTGTTAGCGCTCAAATCTACCTTAGGCTGAAATAAGGTAAAAATCAAGGCTACATCAAACTATGCTCAGCCTCGTAGCTAGCCCTACGAGGACAGGAGAGGGCTCTCTCCAGGTCTATCTCGGCAAAAGGTTTTCAGAGGGGTTGAGATGACCTATAATGAACAATGAATACTGATTTTAGGCTAGTAAAGAGATAGGTAAGTTTGATTTTGATTTTGTGGGTTTTTGTTGGAGAAATGGGAAAAAACAATTTTGGGTCCGGGGATAAGGCCAGATCTTTGCAGAATTCGAGTTGGGGCGAGGTAGGCAGTAGTCTTGATGCTTTTGATCGAGTATATGGATGGATCAGAAAGACAAGGAGCTGAAAAGGGAAAGGATGAACATGGATCCTTTTCAAACAGGCGAAAACATACAAAACTAAATGAATTCAAAGGCAGAGCACTGTAAACAATGGATTCAACCTCATCTACTCATTCATTTTAGTTTTAGAAGCATAAGAAGGGATGGCATACATTAAACATGAAATAAATTACAATAAACTGAGAGAAAAAACCATCAATAACTGAAAGCCACAAGAATCCCAACAGGTGCTGCAAAACCTCTGATCTTTCCTTAGCCAAAATATGAAAAATATGTACAATAGTGTGCCAAAATCTTCTCAAGATGTCCAAATCATCTGGAGGTAGAAACAAGGGATTTGGTCGAAATGAAGTGAAATGAAGGGGATAAGAGGCTTCTCACCTAGAAATTTTGGAAGGTGGGAGGGATGTTAGGAAGTAGGGGAAAGTGGAATCTCGTAGATTGAGTGAGGGGAAGGGGTCCAAAGGAAAACACAGCCTAGCCTAGAAAATTGCCAAGTTGTGGCAAGAAACTGGGGTTTGTGTGAAAATGAGGAATTCTTGGGATTCTGGGCATGTGAAGTGCTTAATAAGGTATATTAAGGATATGGGAAGGTGTGTGAACATCAGGATACAAGTATTTCCGATGATTTGACCATCCAAGAGAAATTACCTCCAAAACCCTAGGAGAGGGAAATGGACCTTACCAAGGCACAACTGAAGCATGAACAAGCTGTAAAATGATCCAATGGAACTTGACATGATGATGAAAACCCTCTGAATGATGGCACACTCAGCTTAATGGTGACATGGACCCACATTTGGACAACTTTGACAGGAGTAAAAGCAACCCCTAGACCTAATGCCTAGTGACCAAATTTTGCTTGAAGACTCTTTGAAATGACAAAATTTGACCTTGACACCTTAAAATCACTTTGTAAGAGCATGTTTGATCACTGGAGGAAAGATGCAAAGGCTGAATCTAACATTGGCTCCAATGGGGATGGTAGCTTCTTGGAGGTGCCAAGAACTACAGATCTTTGGAAAGCAGACAGTGCCTTATCCATTGGGCGATGAAATCAAAAACTCAAACTGAAATGCATGATTGAAAATTGATGAATTGATGACACAAAATGACTCTCACTCAACTAAAAACTGACTTGATACTTAAACACAACTCAAAAACTAAAAAAGATGCTCAAAGTAGAGCTTATTCAATACAACCTACTCTAACAATTTCATTCATCACCTGATCAAGTGAAATGAAACAGCCAATGCAACCATGTAAGCATGCTGGCTGCTATCTTAATTCTCCACCAGTGCTTGCTTATGAACAACGAGAAATAACTACTGAAAGGCAACTCCCATGGAAACTTTGAACCAAGTGGACTGTTGATAAACTTGCGAAGCATGAATTGACTGGATGACTGCAAGAATACTGCGAAAGGATCTTCATAAACATAGCTCTGGTCCAGATAATCTCCTTACCTTGATCTTAAACTTTTCCTCACATCTGCGGTGCCTTTCTTTGGTGATTGCAGCAAGCTGTCAAAAGGATCCTGAAATTCATGAATAACCAAACTCTGTTGCTGATTCCAAACTGAACAAAAGCCTCCTTTATCAATCTCCTCATATGAAAAATCTATTGAACAACACAATGAAATTGACTTTTGAACAAGATTACTATCAAAATTATTTTCAGGCACATGGTTAGCTAATAGAGCAGAATTTTTATAGCAAACATCATCCAACACACGAGCAATAGGATCATCAAAAACTTGAGAAGACTGCTGCACTGTATCCCTTGAAACTGTATGACATCCTACCGGCTGTTCCTCTTTTCCTTGAGATATATTACGAATATTCTACCTTATAAACTGAAATGCTTCAAAACAAAAGGGTATAGAATTTTCCTGCATCATCAAATCATGTATTTCATCTTCCACACCTTCATCTGTAATCTGACCTTTAATTGCATTGGATGGCTGCAAATCTGATGCTACATGCTGCTCAAGAATTTTGTTATCTGTCTCATCCTCAAAATTAACACTGAGAGATTGCTGATTTCTTATAGGCTGCTCATTTTGAATATTTACTATGCAATTTACCCTTCAAAAACTGAAATGATTCAAAACAAAATGGTACGGAGTCACCTTGTATCATTAAATCACATGTACCAGCTTCCATGTCCTCATATGCAACTCGAAAATCAATGGCTTTCGAGGGCTAAAAATCTGAATATGAGAAGTCTTGAACAAGGTTTTCATTGCGCTCAAGATGGTCCAGATCAAGGCTTGTTGGTAGTTGATTTCTGATTGCATGGAAGTTATCTCTCATGAACTGAAATGAATCAAAACAAAAAGGCAAAGATCCTTCACTTACTTCAAAATTTTCTGCACTTCCTCATCATTTTCATAGCTGATATGCATCGGTTGATCACTGTACTCAAGCTGCTGAAAGTGAACTTCCTCCTCGCACAAACTAGCTGTTGATTCGTCTGCAAGATTAGCTTCTTTTTGGAGAACATAATCATCATCATACTGATCAAACTGAGGCAAATCATCAGTATACAACACATCATCAAGCATACATGTCATATCAACAGCTCTCTCTTCTTCAAGATGATCTATAAAACAATCAGTATGAAAACTGGGATAAGAAACAAAATGTTTTGGGTCAGCCACTTGTTCTTGAATGTCATTTTCATTTTTTGCAGTCATTTTCCACACCATCTCTTCTACTGCACTTACAAAAAGATCAAGATTTTCCTCTGAAGGTGTCAGCTACTCTGAAACATTCTTCTTTTCTTCTTCCTTCAACCTTGCCCTCAAGATCAGCAAATGAGCCTCTACATTCACTGCCTTGTTCTGCATCTCGTGAAGTGTTGCAATATTATTTTCTCTTAGCTGAAACTCCATTTCCGGATCAAAGGCACCTGAGTAGTGCAAGAGAGCAGATCTAGGAGAAGGTCTTATATCAACTGGCATCGAATAATAAACTTGGTTAAATCTAGCAGAAAATTGTTGTACTGTCTCCCCTGGCAATCTTTTCAGCTGGTTATACTCCTCTATAATAAACAAAAAGTTTTGTCTGATCATCCACCTATCAAGGAAAACTTTGACAAACTGCTAGAAATCTGTGCTGCTCGCATCAGGCAGGGCTTTGAACCAACTCTTCACTTGGCCTTGCAAAGAAAGAGCAAAAAGCCTAATACTAACATCCTCTTCATCAACTTCAAAAAGGTCTAGAAAAGTCTCAACATTCTGCACATGTTGCTCAGCGTTGACATTGTTACATTCACCATCAAATCTTGGTAGATATAGGTCATAATTTGCAGGGAAAGCATGAAGAACAGAAGGTAAAACAAGAGGTTTGTACCGATCTGGAATTTTACAAGGTATAGGGGTATCTACAAGAGCTGTGGGATCAGTTTTGTTTTCTTTAGGCTCATCACTCTTAAGAGAGTCATCATAAGATGTGGGAAAAGTAAGGAGACCAGGATCAAAGGGAAACTCAGCATTTACACTCTTTGAATAGGTCAAGTGAAGATTTTGATCACCTTTCTCATATAACAAATTCTGAAAAGCTTTCAGGACAGCTTCAAGAACAGCAAAGAAATAGTTTACAAGAAATCAAATTAGATCCTGAATACCATTCCACTTTAGATACCTGAACTTTGTGTAAGATCCTTCCATTTTCTCAGAGAAAGAGTCAGTCCTCCAGAATTTGAATTGGAGTCACCAGGTGAATGATTTCAACCTTCTTATGTGTGATCGTTTTCCACCATCAACCATCAGATCTGAACTCGATACATGTACTGGGGCAATTTATGAGTTAAGTGTTACGATTACAAGCTAGACCGGAGATCGACTGAAGCAGCGTTTATCTACTATGCACTCGCAGAGCAAGAGCAGTTCGAAGGCTACCTGGCGTGACTTCAGACTCCATCTGTAGCTTATAGAACACATAACACCCACAAGCGAACCATTTTCTCCCCAGTATGGTCGCCACTATGTTAGCGCTCAAATCTACCTTAGGCTGAAATAAGGTAAAACTCAAGGCTACATCAAACCACGCTCAGCCTCGTAGCTAGCCCTACAAGGACAGGAGAGGGCTCTCTCCGGGTCTATCTCGGCAAAAGGTTTTCAGAGGGGCTGAGATGACTTATAATGAACAATGAATACTGATTTTAGGCTAGTAAAGAGATAGGTAAGTTTGATTTTGATTTTGTGGGTTTTTGTTGGAGAAATGGGAAAAAACAATTTTGGGTTCGGGGATAAGGCCAGATCTTTGCAGATTTCGAGTTGGGGCGAGGTAGGCAATAGTCTTGATGCTTTTGATCGAGTATATGGACGGATCAGAAAGAAAAGGAGCTGAAAAGGGCAAGGATGAACATGGATCCTTTTCAAACAGGCGAAAACATACAAAACTAAACGAATTCAAAGGCAGAGCACTGTAAACAATGGATTCAACCTCATCTACTCATTCATTTTAGTTTCAAAAGCATAAGAAGGGATGGCATACATTAAACATGAAATAACTTACAATAAAATGAGAGAAAACACCATCAAGAACTGAAAGCCACAAGAATCCCAACAGGTGCTGCAAAACCTCTGATCTTTCCTTAGCCAAAATATGAAAAATATGTACAATAGTGTGCCAAAATCTTCCCAAGAGTCCAACCTATCCTGATGTGTGAAACAAGGGATTTTTTCGAAATGAAGCGAAATGAAGGGGATAAGGGGCTTCTAAATTCTTGGGGACATTTTGGGAAGTAGGGAGGGATGTTAGGAAGTAGGGGAAAGTGGAATCTCAGAGATTGAGTGAGGGGAAGGGGTCCAAAAGGGAAAAACACAGGCCTAGCCTAGAAAATTTCCAAGTTGTGGCAAGAAACTAGGGTTTGTGGAAAAATGAGGAATTTGGGGGATCTCAGTGATGGGAAGTGTTTAATAAGGTATATTAAGGATAGGGGAAGGTGTGTGAACATCAGGATACAAGTTTTTCCAATGATTTGACCATCCAAGAGAAATTACCTCCAAAACCCTAGGAGAGGGAAATGGACCTTACCAAGGCACAACTAAAGCATGAACAAGCTGTAAAATGATCCAATGGAACTTGACATGATGATGACAACCCTCTGAATGATGGCACACTCAGCTGAATGGTGACATGGACCGACATTTGGACAACTTTGACAGGAGTAAAAGTAACCCCTAGACCTAATGCCTAGTGACCAAATTTTGCTTGAAGACTCTTTGAAATGACAAAATTTTACCTTGACACCTTAAAATCACTTTGTAAGAGCATGTTTGATCACTGGAGGAAAGATGCAAAGGCTGACTCTAACAGGTCTAATATCAATAAAAATATAAATAAATTTCTCACAAATATTACCTTCCATATCGATAATATATTCCTAATCACCATCTCAACTGTTATCCATTGTGGCATAAATGGAAGGAATACTCTGTCCAATATCCCCAACTATATGTGCCTCATGAGCACTGTATATTTATGAGGCCCGCCACCCTAATGTTGTCGATAATCTCTCTTGCAATTCTCTCCACTGAAAGTCTGAGACCCATTTCCTCTCCCATTTTCATTGAAATTCTTATGTGGCACTACATTCTCCTTCTCATCTATATCCTAATGATTTCCTCTCTTCTTAGCCCACTTTCCTTTATTATTCTCATTCCCATTCCAAACTTTCTTAGACTCTAGACTATGCTTTGATTTCTCATAAAAATGCTTTAACTTCTATATGGCTTCATCAAATTATCTTGGATCATTAAAATCAATCGTGTGTTTGAAAGATACTAGCGACCCTTTGGTGAATCTATGAATCTTTGCTTTCTCTTCCTTAAGATAAGGCACATTTCTCAACAACTCCAATAATATACTAGTATACTCCTAATTGATCATATATCTCATCTTCAACTCATAAAAGCCCTTCACGTTATTATCATAGTACCTTTTTGATAGATACTTATTCTTAAAAATTATGCAGAACTTCCTCCAAGTCAACTTCTTGTTTTGCAGGTAAATCCCCTCTATGGACAGATGCGATACCTCTAGCCCTAGGGTGGGTCTAGCAATAAGGAAACAAGCTGGACTTTTAGACTCCTAGCTTATAAATGAAAATGAGTTAGGATAGATGACCTACCTTAGTCCAACGCTTTTGTTTTCATTTGCAGTAGAGATTTAATGACCTTTGTCTTCACACATCGCGATCTTTCAATGGAAATGTCCATGTACCTGCACAAGGATAAAGTGAACGATGACAACATACACAACTAGTCTTGTATTAAAGATAGAGAAGAGAAGTTTAAAACCAAAAAGCGTTGACGTTGCAGCCTCCTTCAACGGGTCCAAAAAAATGTGTCTCAAGAATTCATCGGGGATCAGAGTTGGTAAGGAAATGGGCCTAAAATCTGTCTCAACAATGGATTCCTCTCTGCTTTATTCTCACACCAGCTATAGTAAGGACTGTTTAGCTAGCTGAAACTATGTGAGAAGGATGTATTTATAGGAGAGGAGGAGGTGGTTTGGGAAACGTCATAAGGTGGAAGGGAGGCCTTATCCTTGGGGAGTTGCTCAAATGTATGAAAAAAGAAGCCAAAGTAAGGATTTCAATGTTATTCATTCGAGAAAACCATGATGAATCCACTCATGAAGTGGTTAGGAATGAAAAATTCGCTTCTATTTTAAAAAAATTCCAAAACAGCTTAGCGGAGGCAGTCCACTAAGATAAAGCGCCAATGGGTGCAAGGCCCAATGTTAACTTCTCTATGGGCATGAGGCCATAACTGCCTAACCACATTGACCCAAAATCATATGTTTTTGAGAGCCTGCTTCAGAAATGATCAACAGAGGAAATGTTCTTCACATGCCAAGGGATGCAATGACACTTTTTTCAAGGTATTTCAATACACATAAGTCACTGAAATGCTACTCGAATGTTCGGGATGGGGATTGTAGGGACGGTGACAAAATTTTGTGTAACATATGCACTCTAAAGCATGAGGTCTAAGAGACAGGGAGGATTGAAATGATTTATGAGAACGTGTTCAAACCAAACACCATCGTCGAAAGACCTATAAGTAAAAGTACAACTGATATCTCTGATACATGAATATGTGGCATGGGCAGAGCCATCCTTAAAAGAGTACATATAAAAACAAGATCTGAGGTATGGATGCAGGCATTGAGCAAGAAGGATCAAGAAATAGACTCAGGTATGGGCGAAGCCATCCAATTAAAAGAGTCATGCATATAGTCACGATAAACCAAAAGGTCTCACAGCCTGGATTTTTTTAGAAAAAACCCAGGGTTTTGCGCTCCATCTTGAGCTGAAAAGGTGCAAATTAAAGCATGTGAATGAGTGAGATGAAGTCAAACATGCAAGATAGTATCTTGATTACCAGCCAATGATGAAAGCTATTAACAGGTGCGAGAGAAACCACTAATAATGACAATGGCTCTCAAGGTACAACAAGTACAATCCGTGAAATTTGAACAGTGAGCTAGCATCGAACACCCATGGAATCACTCAATCGAAGGTCGATGATGAGAACCTGTCGTTGAATGCGAAGAACTTGCCATTGAGGCATGAAGCTCCAAGGTAGGAAGCGTGTCTCTAGATCAAATTCTTGGATAATGAGTTGATGTCGACAGGAAGTGACCTAGTCAAAGGAGGGCCATAATTTTTCCCACATCATCAACACAAGATAGAGGAACAATATGATAGTGAACTAGGACCAAACAGAGGATCAGAGGTTGAAAACTGCAAAATGAAACTTCTCTTGAACATATTGGCGACATGACTCTAGAATTTCACAGTATTTGACATCAGGGGATCTGAGGTCATCATGAGGTGGCATAGAGAAGATGAGAGGTTAAAACATATTACCCAAAACTATGGAGGAAAAAATGACGAAATGGGATGTCCCCAACTTGACACAAACTGGAGACAAGTTTCATGTTCAAGAGCGACATACTGCCAACAAGACTAAGAACCAGTTCCATTTTCTCCCACCATTGCTGGCTAGAACCAAAATTATTTTTGGAAACAAGCTTGAAGGGGATATAATATTCTTTTAATATAAGCTTTTGCTTTGGAAAAATCCATCCTAGTACATTTTACAAGCCCTAGGAAGGAGGAACTTGATTACATCATGGTGATGATTTCCGATGTCATGTAGGTTTAACGAGTCTAACAAAGGAATAATTCAACGTATTTTTATACTTAGAGAGTTTGGAAAGAAGCGAAAAAGAAACTCTAACAATTCCCTTTTCGTAGATAGTCTCACAGATCCAAAAATGTAGAAAAATATATTTGAGAGAACCTCCTAGTTGCGATAGGCTAAGGTATTCCTTTTTCATAAATAATCTATCCCAGCACGAAAAAGGGGTAAACTTATACTGTGTAGATATCATTTCACAACCTTTAATGAGTTCAAAAAGACAAGAGTCGCGACAATATTTTCAATTTTTAAGAGTTAGAAAAGAGTTGAAAGTTGACTCCTCCTTGAGGAAAAAGTGGTATTAAGGGTAGAAAATGGTTCCGGTGATGGTGGAACTGCTAAGAAAAAGTAAATGTAAATAGGTTGGCTAAAAATACCACTCATTGCAGATGTTCCTCGGGAATGGGTAAAAACACCAAGTGAATACATATGATCAGCTAAGCAGATGGTGACAATGGATTTCATGAGATCGCGCAAAAGACTCGACCTGGATTTCATGAGATCTAAACAAAGACTTGAATTGAACGGGAACATGTTTCATTATTTAATGAGGTTGAAAAAGTAAAATAACTATCCTCATAACCTAATTCATTTTTTAATGAGGTTGACGTAGTAAACGAACTGTCCTCGTAAGAGCTTGTTTCATTTTTTAAGGAGCTTGACACAAGAAAATGAACTGTGTTCCATTGAGCTTGTTTCATTTTTTAAGGAGCTTGACACAAGAAAAGAACTCTGCTCCAAAGATATTTTTTCATTTTTTAAGGATCTTGACACAATAAAATGAACTATGCTCCGATGACAACTCATCGTATTGAATAAGAATTTATGGCTTCTAAGATGTTTTCATCTGATGGGAGAACAATATCTCAAAAATCGCGATCGAATGCCCCTAATAGATGATACCCGACGACACTATCACTAGGTGAGGGAAATGAACAAGTGGCTACATAATTAGCCTATGGAGGGGAAGATACAACTAGCAGATAAAGATCAGAAAGAGACGATGGTGGACCAGATGTCACATTAGGACCAAAGAATGAAAGTTGATCAATGGTCACGATACGACCTTCATGTGGAAAACAGATCACACGAAAGAGGGAAGAGACAAGCGCACCCATGGCATAAGCATAATTGCGCCCCAAGAGTAAATTAAAATCTAAGGGGCCTTGGACCACCATCACGTCTATATAGAATATTTTCCCTCCCAAAGTAATAGGAAACTTCGAAAGGATCCCTAATGGTTTACTTTTTCCTCTGTTAAAAGCCAACAGATTTTGCATAACAGGCACAAGCAATGGAGAACTAAAATCTTTACAAGTAGTTGAAGATATAATACTAACAGATGTGCCTTCGTCAAAAATTGTGCTAGGTACAACCAAATTGAATTCCTATACCATGATCTCAAAGGGCACATAAGAAGGAAGACGGTATCCCACAAATTGACTCCAATCGAAATAAGTGACCAAACTACTTGGAGGGGGTGCCACAAGATTGGAATGGTCATCCCCTTGTGTTACGATAGAAAAATTAGCATCCTCCTAGACCACAAGTGTGGGAGTGGGAGGAGTAGCTTCCTGCACCATAGGAATGGGATGATCTTTCTCCAATTTCAAGGAAAATGAAGAAAGAAGAAGAACGTGAGGGCTATGAGATCCACTCTCGATGGAAAAGACCTGATGAACCATAGGTGAGATAAGATCGATCGATTCCATGACCAATGGTTGGTCAGGAATGGATTCATGATTTTTAATTTATGGGGGAGCGGGATTGACCAAAGATGAATCCTTTAGCTGATTTCCTCCTTTTTGCAGCAACCTTACCTCTACCTCTTTGCTGTTTTCTGCACCTCTCTGCACTTGTTTCGACATTAACCTCACTTGATTTTGCACCTCCCTGCCTTTTTTGGTTTTTCCTCTTCCCGTCATCATTGCGCCTCCAAGGTGTTTATCCCAGAGACTTCTTGGCCTTCACCCTCATTTTTCGGATCGTCAACTTTCTCCTTCCCATCATCGTCAAGTTAGTCCTCCCCTGAGTCCACACTCCGACTCTTCTTCTGATTTTTCGGGTTCTCTCCCTACTCCTGGTTCTCCCCCTCTTACCTTCACCATGTCTGGTCTAGGGCCTAACGCTAGCAGTAACCCCGGTCATAATGTTGGGACTATTACTAGCAGAACTGCCACAGGAACTACCTCGACTGCTCCCTTGCTCCCCTTCATGGCAGGCCTCAGTCTCCCAGATTTCAATCAGTTGATCAATGATCCTATCCGCCACGATGTTGGTTGTCTGCTATGCCAACCAAGCTCCCCTCCGACATTCCCAAGTTCGAAGGCCTTGCTGGTGAGGATCCTTCCAACCATGTCCGATCTTTCCACATGTGGTTTTCATCCCATTCCATCACTGATGATTCCATCCATCTTATATTGTTCCAACGCACACTTACAAGCGAAGCTTATAAGTGGTATGTTGATCAGCCCACTTCCTCTCATACCACCTTTGCGACTCTTGCCTGGGATTTTTTATCTTACTTCCAGCTTCATCTGCGACCCGAATATTCGATCATGTCCAGGAATGGTGGAGAAGAAAGAGCCTATGTCAATCTCATACCTTCGAAGACCGTGTCTACATGGACTGTTTCCTTAGATCTCTTTTTCCCTCTATCGGGAAAGATGTCGCATCACATTTTCCTCAAACCGAAGAAGCTGCCCTCCAAATGGCGTAAAAATATGACCTGATCTACGCTCAGACAAGTTATGTTTATACTGTTATACCTGATCTCCCCAGACCCGGTGATTCCCATGCACTGGGGGCACCTCATGCCGCCGACAGTATTGTTGGAGCTATCTCTCATACATACGCCCAACCTCCCATGGGTTGTGGTTTTCCTAGGGGGGGAGGCAACACCTCCCACACTTTTTCCCCTCCTAGTAACACGTCTCTAGGATACGGAAAGCCCCCTCTTTTGGCCCAACCTCCTACTTACCACACTGTTACCCAACCCCCTTATTATCCATATCCACAGCTTGGTGCTCCAGCTCCTCCAACATCAGCACCTCTGCCTCCCTTTCCTTCTCAAACCCCGCAACAACAGTCATTGCCCCCTCAAGAGCAGGTGGATACACAGTAGGGATTTGTGGCTACCCAACCACCTGACGGACAGGCGGTCACTCAACCTTCCCCTTCTTGTTCCTTTGATTACCAGATTCTCATGATGAACTCTGATCAACCTTTACCTGTCGACCTTAACCTGCAAACTCGGTCTTGTCAGTACCCCAAGCCTCCTGCTCCATCTGTCCCCGAGTCACCTTCTTCAAGTTCTACAGAGCCTCTTTCAACATCTAATGGTCCCTTGCATATCCCTCAGCCCAAATTTGAGGTTCATACTAAGATTCCTAAGGGCCCATTACGCTGAAATGTTTCTTCTGGTCGAGCTGCTCATTTGTATAGCATAATATATGATTTGGCACAGTCTCCTACTGCCATTTCAACACTGGAACTCCTCCAGTCATGTCCTTATCAAAAGAAGGCTCTACTATCCGCCATGGGAATTATATATCTTGCTGACGACCAATTGATTATTTTCGACGCCCATCAATCAGAACCTCCTCCCCTTCATGCTTCCGTAGCTTTCCAAATCCCAGTCAAAATCCGGAATGCTCACGTTTCTAGGTGTATTATTGATGAGGGGGCATCCACCTGTGTGATGTCTGCTTCGTCTTGGAAACAACTCGGATCTCCTGAGCTAGCCCCTTCCACAATCACCCTTTGTGCATGGGATGGCCATGTCTCCCAGCCCATTGGCCTATTCCGTAATTGTCCTATCACTCTTGCAGGCAAGACTGTTTGCGTTGATGTTGATGTCAACGATGCCCCTCTTGATTATAACATTCTTTTGGGGTGTAGCTACACCTATGCCATGTCTGTTGTCCCATCCACAGTCCACCACAAGATGTTTTTCCCTCATAATGGAAAGATAGTCACCATTGACCACTTGAGATATCATGAGCCAAAATCTCAGACCTCCCTTGAGTCAACCATCTCTTCTGTAGCCAATAAGCAAACCGTTGATTATTTGACCAATGTCTCCCCCGGCGTCTACAAAGTCTCCTCCTTGCTTGGAACTTTACCTGGTATTCCTCCTCCTCCCATCTCTGATCCCAACTTAGCGAATGTTTGCATGATGTAATCATCTTGGACTGACCTTAAACGACCCGCTTCGGCTAGTCAGCAACCTCAACCTCAACCTCGGCCGCCACAACTTGCTCCTAGCCCTTTGCCTCAGCCAGCTAAACCTATTCCTTCTAGCCATTCTCCTACAGCTGGTACCCATGAGCCCCTCTATCCGCCTGGGTTAGTTCCACCAGGTCTCAACCATCTTGGAGCCATCCCTCCTGGCCATTACCCCACTGGTCAGATACCTTTCCTTTCTCCCCCTCCCGGATTCTATTCGGTTCCCATCATGGCCACCCTCTCCCTCCCCAATTTGACCCTGAGCATACCCGTCTGGTACCTTGACCCTCCAGCCACTACCCCACCTGGTCAACCCAAACCTTATCTTACTTTTACCTTGGTTCAACCAGTCCCAATGACTTCTCCCGCTTCAACAGTGCCTAAGTCACCTCAACAGGAACCACTTCCTGTTGCGACCACTTTGGGTAAGAATGGCAAAGCTCGCAAGGGGGCATCACAGGACAAGGCTACCCTGACAAACCCTTCCCCTCCACGGCCTCTAAAGCATACCATCCAGTGTGCTTTGTGTGATGTTGTTGGTCAGGTCACCCATACCTATCCTAAAATGCCTCATCTCAAGCCCATGGTTAATGTCATGCTCCCTGAGTCCATGGTCCCGGAAGCCTTTTTTCCTTCCGCGACCGTGGCCAAGAACCCCAAGACTATTCACACCAACCACCCCTGTGCTTTTTGTGATCTCCATGGCCATTACACCCACCTTTGTCCCCACCTCGAGGACTTTCGTACCTCTCTAGCCGCGGTCTGCCAATTCGAGGCCAAGCACAACGAATCCACCTCTCCCCTATTTGTGTGTTTTGCTTCAGCAAAAATACCAGACATGACTGCTCCCATTGACATTCCCCCTCATAATGTCGAGATGACAGAGCCTTCATCCACCATTTACTACCTATCATCATCCATGAGACCCTCGGGGAACATTCCCTCTAAATCCTCCCCTGTTGTTTCGCTTGACCTTCCTTTAGCGATCACCCTGGGCTCACAATCGGTAGATCCTTTATCTGCTTACTCTTCTGTCACCCCTTGTGACGATGTGCATGTGAACCTTTGTTCTCATGATGATGAGTCAGGTGGCTTCACTGCGTCCGGTGGTCCTTCTTCCACTAGTCACCCCATCTCCTATCACGATGATGACATTATGGAAGGAATCATCTCCCCTAAATTTCTCTATTCCCCCTTACATCGGAAAAATGCATTCAAAACACATACACCTTGTGGCCATTACATTGCAACCCAATGTTTGGGTAAGGGGGCACCGATATTTTAGAGACCAGGAGAAGTAATTCTCCACAAATCTCCTAGTGTATCTGGTCACGTCGACTCTAGTACCATTAGCCTTCCACATTTAGAAGAACCTCTAGAGTCCCATACCACTTCAGATCACTCTTGGGATGATACCCCTTATTGTTCCCTCATTTTACATCAACAACCCAGTCTCTTAGACATTGTTGTTGACCAACCTATAGGTTTTCTAGGAAAGCATCAGTTCATTATCTCCAAATCCTCTCTTTGGGATAGTGACACCAAGTATGCCAACCCAAAAACTTAAATTCCATTTGATTCATATATGTAATACTAACAAGATATTGGTAATCCTCCATTTCCTTTCTCAAACTGCATAACCATAACGGAAACAAATAGGCACACCATATCATTAAAATGTGTTTAGATTCCCCTTTTTCTAAATCCATTTTGGCATGACCACAACATGCTTGGGGCGAACCTATGCCCCTCAACCATACAAATCCCACATCTTAGCCAAAAACAGCACTGAAACCCCCCTTTTCTAATAGGTCACACTTTTCAGGACATATCCTAGGATAGGTCGCAGTTTTCTGCCTAGTACCTACTACCTAGGTCGCAAAAAAGACCCCAAAAAAGTGCAACCTGGCCTGTTCATGAGCTATGGGTACCTGTTACTTTTCATTTACTTGACACTTCACCAGGACACATTTTTTCCAAGAAGGGTCTCTTCACCTCTCCTCCAAATCGGATTTCCTCACATACCACACTTGTACTTGGGGCACCACCTTGCCTCCATACTTGTCCTTGTTCATGTTGATTTTCTTCATGAGATACCATCTTCTACTAATGTTTTTATCTTTCCCCATTAGACCTTTACTGTGTAGCAGCACCATCGAGTTGCCCTTGTTTAGAGCATCCGAGTCGAGTCATCATCGCAGTCATGGAGTCCATCTCGAGTCCCTTTGTATCCCGCTATAGTCCTCCATCCTTCATTGCTTGGTCCCTCTCTCGTGTTGTACATTATGGCCTTCATTACCATTTTCCCCTATCCCTCATGATATTGTGTCAGTTTTTTCCAAGCCATTCATGCCCTTTATGCTCTAACAAGGGAAGTCGTCCATCCGCTACTCAGTATCCCCCATTTCATCATCATCATTAGTGTCCGTCTGTTAGTCGCTCTACTATTTTCTGTCGTGCCTTAGATGGGGATCCCTTATTTCCTCACCTATGGTGAACCTCCTTCTGTTGACATCAGCTCATTTAATCCAGAAGCTAGGTCTAGAGGGCGGTGTACCTTGGTTCAAGCTCTTTTCAGCATGATCGTGATCCGTATACTTGATGGTCCAGTGATGCAGCAGCAGCTACTGGTGATTCTCGGGTGTGTGTGAGATGTCCCAACCCTCATGAGGGGGTGGGCTTGCAGGTAGCCCCCCACATGCCTGGATGAATTCTTCATTTCAGCCTTTGATGCAGCTCCTTCCATTTGATGATGTCGGCCTTAAACGCTTGCAACGCCTTTTTTATTTTCATGTATCAGTTAGATTTTGCGAGCCCTTCCCCCTGTATAGGGGGCATTTGGGTTGTATTTGTCTCTCATGTACTAAAATATCATTTTATAAGTCCTGTTTTTTATTCCAGGCACAGCATGTATGTGGGATTCATCATTCTATTTTTCTGGCTCGTATTTATGCCATCATGTACTTTATAGTTTGGTTCCTTATTTACTGGACATAATATTCATTTGTACTTTGTCTCGGTGGGCATAGGTATGCCTCCCCCGCCATCTTTAGCACAGGTACCACTTCATAAACTAGAGACTTGTTGCACCTGTAAGTCTCGTCTCCTCAGGGTCTAGTCCTTTAGCACATTAGACTACCTTACATTTCTCTCTCTGACTTCCCTCTTGATGTCTAGTGATTGAGTTCTTACAACGTACTTCGGTCATACGATTTGCTCCTAACACTCGCACGCTGGGGGGCAATCTGTTACACCATTTTTTGGTCATATAACCTATTATCATTAGATGGACCCAAGTACACCATGTAAGACCAATTTTACCCTAAGTAAAATTGCTTTCACTATGTGAAATAACTTAGTAAAACACCTTTATTAAGTTGTTTATGGTCTAAACAGAAAACCCCAAAAGGAAATAATAAACAAATCTATATTTTTTTATATTTCCTAGTCATATTTAACCCAAAACAAGGAAATCAATTAACTAAATCCTTATTTATTTGATTATTTCCTAGGAATAAGTTATTTAAATCCTTATTTAAATAATATTCCTAGTTAAATTTTACTAAATCATTTAAAAATAATTAAATAAATCATTATTTATTTAATTATATTTCCACCATTTCCTTAAAATAATAAATAAATCATTTATTTATTTATTTATTATTTATAAATAAAGGAATTGACCCAAGTCAAAGATCCTTTTCCCTCCAAAAAATATAATAAAATATTCCTAAAAGGTGGTTCTAGAATTTGATTAATAATATTTTATTCATGCACCAAGTTCTAGACTGCCCTAATATTTTGTTATAAATAGAAGGGTTTTCCCATTCATTAGTCACCTTCTCATTGTATTAGATCACTCTGGATCTATACTCTTGGTCTGACTTTGAGCCATTATCATTGTCACATTCTCCATCATTTGCTTGGTCAGCTCCCTTTGAGTTCTATGTTTGTCTCGGTTTTCTACACCAACAAGAGAGAGAAATTTTAGATCTGAAATGCTGAGGACTTTCAAGAACCCATCCCATTGAGGAGAATTGGAAACAACTTTCTTGTTTTCCTCTCAGGTGCCCATTTTTAATATAATAAAAAATTCTGTCAAACATATTGTTCCTGTCTTGTCTATTGGATGCATGGAGCCACATTTTATTTTTACTGCTTAATATCTTTTATGCTTAGATCTGGATTTGTGTAGCATTATTTGGATCAACTAACTGGAGATTTAAAGATATTGGCAGCCATAATTGATGTTAGGGCTATTTTTTATGCGTAGCTAAAGTGGTCTATTCCGACGAAAGATTCATACTAACATATATATATATATATATATCCAAAGTAACTAGGATTCTCCATGTTGTGTCTCCTTCATTTCTTCATAAAATGTAGGAGGCTTTTCTTTCCTGAAATCCTCTAGAAAGTACTGCTTCTCACTCCTCCTATAGGGATGATGGCGATGATGATAATTATTTCTCTATGAACCATAATTATAATAGAACCCATGATCGCTACCCCTCTTGTCAGGTGTATCCATAAATTTTCCATCATTAACTATGTCCTCTTTATCCAACCTATATCTTGATAAAGGATTGTTTCCATATGCCCAATTAGTCCTTTCCTCATGTCCATGACTGATCCTAAGCAATCTCTCTCTCATAAATTTTGGTAAAATCTAAAGTATCACTATATCAATTTATACTTGCTTCTCTTGTTCGCTAGAAAACCTTTCCCGTGCCTCGATCAAACCTATATTTATTTCTTTGCATTTTTTTTCTTTCAAACTTATTAATGTATCCGCTATTTCAAGGGAGTACCCATTGCCATGTTTTTCATTTGATCTATAGTGAGAGTCACATGAAATGTAGTCCACCATTCTGCTAGTCAAATTTGATCTTATGCCTCCTAAAAACATGCCATGTTATATAAACTAATAAAAACATAATCAAATCATACCTCATGAAGTTTAGGGAGGCTATCTCATCTTCAAAAATCAATTTATATTAGTGTCATACGTGTTTATATATACATAATGACAACGACACATCAATCATCATACATGACAACACAAGACTTTAACACTGACTATATACATGTTAACCATATCCACTAGAATGCATGCATACAAAACACGTAGAAAACTGGCATGCGTTCATGAAAATGAATATTACCATGAGGTCTGATGTTGCAACCTAATTCTGATACCAATTTGTAACACCCTACCTCACATTTACCCACTTTCACTTTCACACTAGGGTAAACATGAGTTGAGAGTTACCATGCTAGATCCGGACTTATACAAGAAAAAAAAAAATATAGATACAAACATAAACACAAATATGCAATAGAAATGAAACTTCATTTAATCAATATCAAAGAATTGAAATACATTTACATAGAAAATGGAAATAAATTAGCTTGGGCGATGGAAGCTTATCTCTGAGAAAATATTTCATGGCTACATGCCTTGGAACTACGTTACAATGAGGCTCAAGGGATTTTTTATTATTAAAAAACAAGTTAAAACCCTAAAAAATGAAATCCCTAACTCGAGGAGATGGAATGCCAAGTGTTTGTAGGCCTCGTTGGGGTATGTTGGGCAGCCCACTTTCCGGGGTCGTCACTTCATAATATGATCTTCGTTTTCATTAGGGGAATTTTGAGGTCTAAAATGGGCCTTCTAAGGAAATTATAAAATAATAGTGGAAATAATAGAATAATATTTGATTACATGATCAAATTTTAGAGGGAAAAAGTAAAAAAACTACTTTTTCAACTCGTATTTTGAACTTATCTCCCTAAGTTTTTGCTCAAATTTCAAGAAGGAATACTCGTTGGATGATAAATTTAATTTACCATCCAAGGAGTACCCATGTTGCATACTTTTTATGAAATCTGCTACACGAAAAATGAGAAATACATGAAAAATATGATTGGAATCATGTTTTTTCATGTATTTCTCATTTTCGTGTAGCAGGGTCCATCAAAAGTATTCGACATAGGTACTCCTTGGATGAGGAATTAAATTTTGCATCCAATGAGTACTCTCGCTCGAAATTTGAGTAAACCCTTAGGGAGATAAGTTGAAAATATGAGTTGAAAAAGTAGTTTTATTATTTTATTATTTTCTAATATTTTTACTTTTTTACTCCAAAAATGGTGAATCATCCCCCATGGTTGACATCATCATCTTGAATCCTATTGGTTCTCATAATTTTTTTTTTTTTGTGCATTTTTCTTAGGAGGCGCATTTTAGACCTCAAAATTCCCCTAATGTCTATAGGTCCTTGCAAATGGCTATGCAACTACTATGGACCTCACAAAATGATTTTTAGGGGGTAAAAAAAACAATCAGAATTTCAGGACCCGAAAAACTACTAAAAATTGTAAATACTGTTATAATCTATGTAACAGATGAAAATGACTAGAGATATAGATCAAATAGGTGGGTGGCACCAACCAAGATTTTGCATGCACTTCTTTACTCAAACAACACTTATCCACCTAGACAGGACCGATATAACTATATTTATATGTAGGATCAATCAAAATAGAAATAAATAGATCAAAAAGATTACCATCCATGTTGATAATATATTCCTAATGAACAACTTAACAGCTATCCACTATTGCATAAATACAGGAAATACTCTATCCAACATCCCCAACGATATTGTTCCTCTTGAGCATTTTATATCTGAGGCCTTCCATCCTAATGTTGTGGAAAATCTCTCCTGTGATTCTCTCCACTAGAAGCCTAGAATATCAAAGGTTTCCTACCATCGCCTTTGTCCTGTTCCTTAGTTTGAGACCCATGCCCTCTCCCAATTGCCTTGAACTTCTTTTGTGGCACTACATTCTCCTTGTAATCTATATCCTGAGGATTTCCTCTCTTCTTAACCACTTTCCTTTATTCTTCTTCCAATATTAATTAGAGTCTAACCTATGCTTTAATTTATCATAACATTTATTTAGATTCCATATGGCTTCCTCCAATTATCTTGGCTCATTAAACTCAATCATGTCTCTGAATGATACTGGCGACCCACTGTAATATTCCCAAATTTTCACTGGATATTTGGAATATTAGAGTTCTCAATTTTATTAATGAATTAAGCAAACAAAAGGGTGGAGGGACCCATAATCCTCAAGATAAATAAATATC
The DNA here is from genome assembly GCA_034641835.2 of Pinus albicaulis. Taxonomy (NCBI): domain Eukaryota; kingdom Viridiplantae; phylum Streptophyta; class Pinopsida; order Pinales; family Pinaceae; genus Pinus; species Pinus albicaulis. The sequence continues at coordinate 20,667 of JAXQQM020069543.1, forward strand.
CACTTTTTGATGTGTGAATGTGGATTAATTAAGCCTATATCTACATAATGAGGTAATGGAGCCACTACTAATGTGAATGGATTGGAGATCATGTATCATTAATGAGATAGATCATGGTGGTTGATACAGTCAACTAAGATCTTGGAAGGAATCAAACAAAAGATCATAGAGCATTCATGATGAGATAATGGAGGAAGTTGTGAAATTAATGCGCACATGATGGAGAGGGTGTAAATTGTACCTAGACATGATGGATGACTTGGAGAGATAGTGCAGTCAAACATGGAGGATCATGTCCACATGAACAATGCAGTTTAGATGACGACCAAGGCATGGGAAGGCTCATAAACTATATAAAAGTGATGAAGAAAACAATGAAGGTAGGCTATTGATTATTAATTATGAGGTCTGTTTAGATATGGAATTTTCATGTGACATTCCATTGCTTTCTTGGGTTGTTTAGCAAAGATTGCAAGTATTGTTTAGCATAGGGTGTTCCTGTTCGGGAATCCCACCTCTTTCTTTGAGTAGCTCTGGAGAGAGGGCTGTACTTCATTCTACATTAAGCATTGGTGCCACTTATTATTTACATCATCTGTAGAACATTCATATACAAGAATTATGCAATTTTTGATGATCAGTTGGAAGGTGGAGGTTGTCTTGAGTATTTCATCTAGAGAACTGGTGTAGGATTATTCCTATCACCTTGGGCTTGAAGATCAAAATTCCCAGAGCTTCATTTTAGATCTAGCATCAGTCCTAAAGTTATTGAACTCCTAGCAGTATTAATTCCATCCATAATTACGTTGTCCATTATTACAGATCCAAAGGAGGAAGGAAGTTTCTATCATTTCAGCTAGTAATCCTATGAGGGATCATCCCCTCACCTTTCCATCAGTATTTCCATCAGCCTAGAGTATATTTCAGCATATTTCAGTAGGCATAGAGCCTCTATCTCCTTTACAACATAGTTTATAGTTTTTATGAGAAGTTGTGTAGCAACAACTGCAATTATCATTGGAGGATTGATAAGCTAGATCTAGAGCTTCTAGCTTGTAGATCTGGAGAAGGGATCATCCCTTCAATCCTAGATATGATCTTGTGACATATTTCAGCCATGTATTTGTTATATCTAGCTTCAGATCTATAATCCCAGCAGATAAAGGATCAAACCCTAGGAGGGTGATTTTCCAAAGTTGTAGATCTAGAAAATCCTTTCTGGGTTATCTTGAGTTCCCATCACATTGGCGAGATCTTGAATATTGGCATCATCAGAGCTCTTGAGCTCCATAGATCTGCATTTCCTTTTGTAGCAGTTCATGTACATCTTCAGCAGAAGGGACAAAGTAGTACTTCTTCCAGTAAGCTCACCAGTTACGTAGTGCTAGTTGCAATACCATTGTAGGGTGATCCTAGACCATCTCTTGTGCTAGATCTACTCATTTTCTATACATTGTGTAACTGATCCATCTCCACATAATTAAATGTCTCAGCTTCTATGTAAATTATAATGATGTATTGAGATTTATTGTTTACTTAGTTTCAGTTCTTATATTGTGTTTAAATATTACGGTAGTCTCCCTTTTGGGATATTATAGTGGTATCAGAGCATGATCTTTGGCTCATCTTGTGGACACTTCATCTTTTGCATCAAAAGAAGAAGTAGATAGATGCGATCTATCATGAAGGAGGATGATAGTCTTTCCACTCATCTCTTTATATCCATGTAAGATCTCTCGAAGGAGGTCTATCAAATGAATACAAAGAGGAAAAGGAAGAATCCAAGAAGAAGATTTGAAGAGGAAGGTCCAAGTTCTTCCTATTAGCATAAAAGAATACCGGAGAATCATAGATATCCTCATAGATATACTATGCCCACTTTATTTAAAGAAGGTGAGAGGTATAGAAATGAAGAAATAAGAGAACCTGAGACTCATGAGACTCTCAGTTTGTATCTTGAAGAGTACAAGGCATGGTCTAGAGCATTCAAATAAATTCTAACTCTCCAAGAATTCTTTGAACTAAAAGAATAAAGAAGATCGTATTGCAACAATAGAAGAAAGAGGCATAATAGATTCTATTTTCCCACATTTGATGGATCTTCCTCAAACAATGCTAAGGCTTGGAGGAAAGAGTTAGATACATTTTTAATGCTACATCCTATGGCTAAAAAATAGGTTGTCCAAATTGTAGCACTTGATATTTTTGGTGAAGCCATGGTTGGTGGTTTAGTCACATAGAGCATGCAAGGGTGATTAAATATTCAGATTTATTTCACAAGTTGAGGAAGAAGTTTGATGTGAAGAAGAAGGAGGTGTATCACAAAGAGACATTTCCTAAGGAAAAAAAGGAGGATGTCAATCTTGTCACTCTATACAAGGAGTCACTACATTCACCACCTGTTGTAGAAGTACTTGCATCCGGAGAAGAGACACTTTCATATTTGCAAGGTAGTCTTGAGCTCTTGACACATAGATTCCCATGCATGATTCAGGAGATGCATGAGGAAGAGGAGGAATATTCCAGTATTCGTACATTGGTAGAAGAGAAGCCATCTCTCTTACTGGTATTTGGAGACACCATTGTCCCAATTGGAGGAACTCTTGTGTTCTGTCAAGATATTCCCACACATCAATTGATCCAAGGTATGCATACACATTCATAGCCTATCATTTCACTAGATATTATTGAAACCTATGGGGACATGCCATCAGGGCCAATACATAACCAAGGGTTAGAACAAAATGCTAATTTGAAGCAGCAACATATCACAGCACAGAGGACCCTTGATCTAATCAAGAAGGAGATGGAAAGCTATCCTAGTCTTTCATGGATGGACCACATTCAACCCTTTGAGTTGAATTGTGGATTTTCATAAAATGGGATGAGCATGATCTTATGTATAATGACTCGTTATGAGATCAGTATTTTACCTTGCTCTGAGACAACACATGTATTACCTTGCAAATCTTCAATGTTGTCACTTAGTAGCAATGATAATGAAGGAGCCCCATTATTCTTGGAGCATTCTAAAGGTAGATTCACTCATGAAGCAATGGAGGTTAAGATGATGAATGGTAGACATCTTGAGATGGAAATATTTTCTCCTTTCTTCATGACACTTTTTAAATGAGCATCTCACAGCTCGAAAAGAGACTTCTACCCACAGTGATACCAGAACCTCATTGGTTTTGGAAGGCCATGGATGAGAAGAAGGTCTCATTAAGAGATCTCATTGGAGGTGCACTTCAACATTTCATGGAGTGAAAATTTCTTCATAAATTTGAGGAGGTTGGTGTCTTACAATGGGAGGATGCCAAATATTTACAGAATAAGATCCATCATCTACATTGGGATGAATGGTTGATAGTATGGAGCAAGGGGTTGCCAAACCACTTTTAGATCTATGATAGAGGGCAACAAGAAGCATGGCCGCGCTGGTTGCTCTTGGGTGAGTATGGCTACCACTCAAGGAGTCATATTTTACTGATTCATGCCTTATACATCACTAGAAGAATGCATAAGAAAAATGCATGGTTACTTTGGTTGTTGATGAGATATTTTGGACATCACATATCTTATGTCCTTGTATTTACTCTTTTTTGGGATATATGTCTCATGTCTTTACATGTATTTCTATTTGGGATGTACCTAATGTTCATGTATATACTTGGAGTTGGGAGAAATTATAACTCTCACATGATGTGGCATAAGGGATCTTGTTTGTATTATGTTGATGAGACATCTCACATGTCCATTACTATATTTTTTCTCCATGACTTGCATCATGACAATGCAAGGAGGCAGTAATAATCCTTGTTGCTATGGTTATTATTGGGAGAGTATGGGCTGAATTCTTCCCATACATTGCATGAAATTGTTGGAGGATGGAAATAGGAGGCCTTACAACATTGGCTTCTGTTGGGGAATTATGGTAATTGTACATGGTATGATGATGATGTGATGAGGCAGCAATATGCCTTGTTAAGGCGGCTTCTCTTGAGAGAATATGGCGACTACATTTGGCACAATGATGATGTGGTATGGCAGCAAGAGGCATTGTTGCTTTGGATTCTTTTGAGAGAGTATGGCTCTCATATTCTCATTGATGTTGATTTGACATGGCAACAAGAAGCATTGTGGTGGTGGATTCTTTTGAGAAAGTATGGCTCTCTTACTTGTTTTCATTATGATCTAGCATGGTAGGAGGCTTTTTTTCATCGGTTTTTATTAGTAGAATATGGTTTGACATTGTTTGTGTTTTCCCATATGTCTCTACTTCTTGTTTTTCACTATGATGATGTGATGTTTGATGCCTATATGGGAAACATGGCTAATGATGAGGGAATTAATATATGTAATCTACTCTATGTATCGTGGGTTGGAGAAATAGTTCATAAGTTGGGACTTTCCACTTTGGGAATGAACGACTTCATCTTATGTATCTCATGTATAGAGGAGAAATTTGGTCATCATATGGTTTCCACGTGGAGATTAATTGATGAATAAGGGTATCTAAATTTTCAGTTGGGGGCCATTCTATATATTCTAGAGAGGTAGCTTTGGAGTTAGACATGCATGACACATTGTGACAAATGGGAAGGCCTTCCACATGAGGATGCCATTTGGAGGGAGGATGTTTGTTGTAGCATCCAATTTTGTAGTTGCTTGAGGACAAGAAACATTTTTTCGGGGAGGACTTTAATATTCCCAAATTTTCACTTGATATTTGGAATATTAGAGTTCTAAATTTTCTTAATTATTTAATCAAATAAAAGGGTGGAGGGACCCATAATCCTCAAGATGAATAAATATCCACTTTTTGATGTGTGAATGTAGATTAATTAAGCCTATATCTACATAATCAGATAGCCGAGCCACTACTAATGTGAATGGATTTGAGATCATGTCTCATTAATGAGATAGATCATGGAGGTTGATACAATCAACTAAGAACTTGGAAGTAATCAAATAGAATATCATAGAGCATTCATGATGAGATGATGGAGGAAGTTGTGCAATTAATCCACACATGATGGAGAGGGTGTACATTCCACCTAGACATGATGGATGAATTGGAGAGACAACACAGTTAAACATGGAGGATCATGTCCACATGCACATCGCAGTTTAGATGAGGGCCAAGGCATGAGAAGGCTCATAAATTATATAAAGGAGATGAAGACAACAATGAAGGTAGTCTATTGATTATTGATTGTGAGGTATTTTTAGATCTGGAATTTTCATGTGACATCCCATTGCTTTCTTAGGATGTTTAGCAAATATTGCAAGTGTTTTTTAGCATAGAGTGTTCCTAGTCGGGAATCCCACCTCTTTCTTTGAGTAGCTCTGGAGAGAGGGTTGCACTTCATTCTACATCAAGAATTAGTGCCACTTATTATTTCCATCATCTTTAGAACATTCATATTCAAGAATTACGTAATTTCTAAAGATCAGTTGGAAGGTGGAGGTTGTCTTCAGTATTTCAGCTGGAGAACTAGTGTAGGATTATTCCTATCACCTTGGGCTTGAAGATCAACACTCCCAAAGCTTCATTTCAGATATGAAATCAAGCCTAAAGTTATTAACCTTCTAACAGTACTAATTCCATCCAAAATTACGTTGTCCATTATTGCAGATCCAAAGGAGGAAGGAAGTTGCTAGCATTTGCTCCAGATTTATGCAGGAACACAACAAACTACACATATAGCCATAGATACAGAGATGAAATGGAAATAATGCTTCATTTTATTATAATCAAATGCTGAAAATAAACTAGCTAGGGCATTTGTAGCGTATCTCTAAGAATAGATATGGTGGCTACAGGCCTCTGAACTTCATTACAGAATTAAAAGTTGTTTACAGACAGAATGTAAATAAACAGCAAGGGAATTGGTAGGTTTATCTCTGAGAAGAGATGTGGCGGCTACAGGTTTATCCTGTGAGGGATCATCCCCTCACCTTGCCATCAGTATTTCCATTAGCCTGGATTATATTGCAGCATATTTCAAAAGGCATAGAGCCTCTCTCTCCTTTACAACATGGTTTTTATGAGTAGTTGTGTAGCAGCAACTGCAATCATCATTGGTGGATTGAGAAGCTAGATCTAGAGCTTCTAGCTTGTAGATCTAGAGAAGGGATCAACCCTTCAAGCTTAGATCTGATCTTATGACATATTTCATCCATCTATTTGTTAGATCTAGCTTCAGATCTATAATCCCAGCAGATAAAGGATCAAACCCTAGGAGGGTGATTTTCCAAAGTTATAGATCTGGAAAATCTTTTATGGGTTAACTTGGGTTCCCATCACATTGGAAAGATATTGAATCTTGGCATCATGAAAGCTGTTGAGCTCCCTAGATCTACATTTCCTTTTGCAGCAGTTCATGTACATCTTCAGCGAAAGGGAAAACGCAGTATTTCTTCCAGTAAGCTCACTAGTTAAGCAGTGCTAGTTGCAGCACCATTGTAGGGTGATCCTAGACCATCTCCTGGGCTAGATCTACTCATGTTCTGTACATTGTGTAACTGATTCATCTCCATATAATAAAATGGCTCAGATTCTCTGTAAATTTTGATGTTATTTTGAGATTTATTGTTGAGTTGTAGTTCTTATGTTGTTATTAAATATTACTGCATTCTCCCTTTTGAGATATCACACCCACTGATGAATTTATGAATATTTTATTTCTCTTCCTTAAGATAAGGAACATATCTCAAAAACTCCAAGAATATTCTAGTCTACTTTGCATTAATCATAGATCTCATGTTGAACTCATAAAATACCTTTGCGTTGTCATCATAGTACATTTTTGATAGATACTTCTTGAAAATTTTGTTGAACTCCCTCCAAGCTACCTCCTCTTATCGAATTCCCCTAACATTCTTCACATCTTCCCACCAGATCTCTGCTTTCCCATTGATATTGAAAGTAGATAAATTGACTTTCTGTTCCTTGAATAATCATGCAATCTGAAAAATTTATTTATCCCTAGTAGCCACGATTTTGCATATTTTGGCTTATTCATTTCTTGATCAAATGTTGGAGGCTTTTCTTTCTTGAACTCCTCTAGAAAGTACTTCTTCTCACACCTCCTATCAGGATGATGGAGATGATGATGATGATGTCTCTCTGAACCATAATTAGAATATAACGAATGATCAGCACCCCTCCTATCAAGTGTATCCATAAATTTTCCATCACCAATTGTATCCTCTCTATCCAACCAGCATCCTGATTGAGGCCCGTTTCCATATGCCCCATTATGTAATATTCCAAAAATTTAGCCTTCAGCTAAATGGAATATTATAATTTGTTTTATCACTAGGTAGGTGAATAAGTGGGTAGGGAGGCCCATAAATCTCCTTAGAAGGAATAATAACACTCCTAATGTGAAAGGAAAAAGAATAAGCAACTGGACTAAGCACCTTAGGGTGTGAATTGGAGGGGATACATGTTGAATAGGTCAAATTTGACCAAATCAATAGCGTTGTCATGGAGGAATGGCATTTATGATGAGACAACACAGTTTTAGTGGAGGACAACTTGCATGAGCTTAGTGGCATTTGTGGATGGGACCCAATGTGAGAAGGCTCACACACTATATATGGAGGGGATGGAAGCCATTTTCATTCATGTTTGATTATCATTTTGTTATTTTTCTGTTTAGTTTGCATCCTTTAGCTATTTGGCGGGGTTTGTTGTGCTGTTTAGCATAAGGGTATTCCTCATCGGGAATCCCTACCTCATCCTCAAGAAAGGAGGTTCATTGGGCTTCATTTCCTCATTTCATAATTCTGGCCAAGATACCTCCTTCAGCTATAGTGTAGTTTCTGTTTAAAGCTGGGTTGTGTTGCAGGGTGCAACAAAGGAGGATCACATAGAGCCAATTCTAGGCTTGTTTTTCAGTGGAGAGGTAGCCTATCCATTGGAGGATCATCAAGGAGGGCTCTTGGCCATATTTATATATTTTTGGCATTATGAAAACCATATACCATCCCTCACATCATATTTTCAGTCCAGATCTGTGTTAATTTTTGTGCAGTTTCTGAGAGGGTTCATTGAGCTCAGCAGGAGGGTTTATTTCTGAATAGAGGGATCAACCTTCTATTGAGAAATACCATTGGAGGAGGAAATTATCATTTCAGATCTATTATAGCCTTATTCTATTCAGTTCTAGTTTCCAGTGACTTATCAACCCTAGGGTTATTTGTCACATTGTATATTTTGTTGGTATTTCTAGCAATCTCTTCTAGGTTGGCTAGAAATCATGTAGTAGAGCCCATATATTCCTTTTTGGGCTTTTATTTTGTATCTATCATCCATATTCCATTTATGTATGTTTACAGCAGTAACTACACTAATATAGACAACGTTGTCACTACTTTCTGGCATTCTATACAGTTGCAGTAACTCATATGATCAAGTGAGACTTGTTCTTATTGCTTGAGTGGCTTGAACCTCAAGATATTTTTATATATTTCTGTTGATATTTGAAAAAAATGATCACCACATATTGATCCCTCTTATGATATGTTCATAGTTGTTGTGTTTTACATTATTATGTCTTGTATTGCTGCTATATCCATTTTGGAATATTACAGTGGTATCAGAGCATAATCTTGGCCCAGCCTGTGCATTCAAGATATTATGCCATTAGGAGGAGAATATTATCATAGAAAGGAGAAGTTGTACAGAAGAAACAAAGGCATGACTCCATTATTTGGAGAAATGAAGGAAGAGAGGCAGTCCCAGCTTCTTTTTCAAACTGTGAAAAATATCAAGAAAGATATCAAGGAAATGAGAAGTGAGAGGTGTGGAAAACTTCCAAGAGGGTTTGAAAGTGAAGCAAGCCCTAAATATTCACATGCTGGGTGCAGATCCATAGTGAAATTTATTGCCCACATTCACTAAAAGAGAAATGGAGGAAGAAGATGCACTAAAGGAGGAGACCTTGAGTGACTATCTTCAGGAGTATGAGTCTCAATATTGGAGATTCAAAGAGCACTTGGACTTCCAAGGGTTTTTCCGACTCAAGAAATATAGAAGATCTAGCAACCATAACAGAAGCAAGAGAGGTAGAATCTTTCTGCCTAACTTTGATGGATCATCAAAGTGCACAGCCAAGGCTTGGGTGAAGGTGCTAGATTCCTATTTTCAGCTACACCAAGTTTCAGAAAAGGAGGCCATTAGATTAGCAGTGCTACACCTTAAAGGTATGGCCCATGATTGGTGGTTTTACATTTCTGCTAATCTAATGGCCTCCTTTTCTGAAAATTAGTGTGGCTGAAAATAGGAATCTAGCACCTTCACCCAAGCCTTGGCTGTGCACTTTGATGATTATGAAAATGTAAATACTTATGCAGGGTTCACTAGGAAGTTAGCAAAGAGATTTGATATTAAACATTGTGAAACATATTTTGTTGAACCCAAAAATTCAAAACCTTTGCATGAGTTGGAGGGATCTATTTTACCAACTCCACTCCATATTTCTATTGAAGCGGATAAAAACATGCATAATATCTTGCCATGGGAAATATACTCACTTATTTAAGAGCCCTCTTATATAGATGAAGACATGGAGATTCCTCCTTCAAAGGAAGACCAAGATCTACGGTCTCTCATTGATGATGAGGCATTCTCAGATATTGATGAAGAGGATGAGAAAAGAAGAGCTAACAACGTTGTACCATTAGGAGAAGATCCATCACCACATGGAGGTGGAAATGGAGCCATTGCTTCCATTAGAGGAGCCCTTGTGTCTTTGCAAGGAGTTCCAAATGATCTAAGATGTGGGGACCAAAGCACAATTCCAGAGCAGCATGAATCAGTTTTTGTGGGTTGTGAGACTTGGAAGATGGAAGGAGAAGGAGAAAAGAAGGATCAGAATCAAGGGATAATGAGAATTCACCCTTATCTATTTCACAAGGTTTCTGTAGAGAAAAAGGAGACTGTATTGTGCAGTGAAAGGAGGGACAAACAAGTCCACTCATATATACAATCTGCTTTAGATCTTGATGTCTCACTACATGGAGGCATTCCACCTGGGAGGCCACTACATCTAGAGTTGGTAAGATTCATATTACCACTTGGTTCAGCACTCATAGATCCCAGAGGGATGGATACTTTAGAGGGGTCTAGTATAGTGCAAATAGTCTGGGATAGACTCAAGGAGGAGATATACACTCTCCCATTTTCAGCGTTACCCACTCTCACTACATATTCTGCGCTGACAGAAGTTGTTGTAGTGAAGGAGGATGGCACCAACATGGGGCAAGGATGTCACTCCATGGATTAGGAGAAACATAGGGTACTTCCCTTGAGGAAGGAATTCTCCATATATTGGAGTAGATGAAGGCCACTCATGCTTACATTGGCCAAGATCAGGGGGTTGTTTTTGGATGGTAGCTTCTCATGGGAGGCCAACATCGAAAGGCCACCACTTCTACTTAAGCATGAGAAGCTACATGATGGGCATGGCAGCACTTTGGAGGATGAATTTTTTATGAGGGATGTCAAAGTAAAAGAAATCAACATGTGGGGAGCTTCACATTTCAGATCTTCAACGATATCTCTTAGGAGGATTGATCCATATTAGAGGTCTCAACTTTTGGTAGATTACTCCAAGGATATTGGTGCTTGCATGATTATTAATGACCCGGATGGATATGATAGATACATGGTGGATGATGGGGTCATTTATTATTATGGCAGAGTCTTCTTGACTAGAGCTTATGAGATCAAGGTGAAGTTGTTACATGAAGCACATGTGGACTTTCTTTCGATGCACTTTGATGCATATCATTCCTTGATGGAGGAGTTCACTTGGGAGGGCATCCAGCTGTATGTATATCAGCATATGGAGAGATTCATAGCCCAGATGATGATGGAGAGGTTGTCACAACCACTTCCATACTCATTGACAGTTATGGAGAACTTTCAGTTGAGCGATTCCATCTCAATGACCAAAGTACATAGTATAGGATGTACATTTATGCATTATGATTTGTACTCCCTTAATTTTTGTGAGCAGAATTTTGTACCAAGGAGGGTCATATTTTCTTGTATATTGTATTTTGATGTACTTGAGGCCATTTGCAACATTGATTTTGGCCATTCTATTGGTGGTTTGCGAGAGATGCCACATGATTCTTGGTGTGCACCATTGGCACCGAATTTTACTTTTATGATCCCATCTTGTAGGATTATTGTGGCAGAAAAAAAGTGGCTGAAAAGACACTTGTTATACTTTTTTTTAAGGTAGGTAGGGGATGCACTACACTGGTCCCACATATGGGACTATGATCCATCTCCCAGTTGTCATATGGAAATTTGTTTTTATTTGTTTTTGCTTCCATGTGTTCTTATTCTTATGGGATGCTTTGTTGGGAGGATGGCACAAGAGTTAGAGGTGCCCATTGGGAGTATGATCCTCCATACTTCATATGTTTCATGTTTAAGGAGAAAAAATGGGCAAGCCATGATCTCCACACTACATCTCTTGTCTTCATGTGGGAGCAGCCATTTGGAGAACCTGAGTTCTTGGGAGAGGCACTTCATGGATGTTTTGATTGGTGGGGTAGCTTGGGGCATTCTTGGAGACCATAAAATTTTAGATGAAGATGAGAAAAAACCCCATACATATCATAAATGGAGAGAGAAACAACATGGGTGGAAAAATCTAATGTCTCCATACAGCCCCAATACGTTGCATGAACCGAGGGTTGAGGATTTCTTTGATGAGCTACCTAGGATGGATTATTTCCTTTGGATGATAGCATGGGTATGGAATTCTCTCATTGGGATGGAGATCACCAGATTTCATATTCTCAATTACCTTGAGGAGGTTGTTGGACAACAAGAAGGTTTCCACTTACACCTTCCACTTTCTCATGATGTGAGCCATTTGGTTTTGCATACTTGGAAGGAACCATTGGGGGACAGATTTATTGTAGATTATTTTGAGCAGTGGTGGGGACTATTTGATGAGGCGGCTACAAGAGGAAGGAGGGATACATTTTCCATATCCTTTTCGTTGCTTGATAAAAAGCAACATTTTGGAGGGGAGGACTGTAATATTCCAAAAGTTTAGCCTTAAGCTAAATGGAATATTATACTTTTTTTTTATCACTAGATAGGTGAATAAGTCCATAGGGTGGCCCATAAATATCCTTAGAAGGGATAATAAAACTCCTAATGTGAAAGGAGGAAGAATAATCAGCTGGATTAAACACCTTGGGGTGTAAATTGGAGTAGATACATGTTGAATAGGTCAACTTTGACCAAATCAATAACGTTGTCATCGAGGAGTAGCATTTATGATGAGACAACACAGTTTTTGTGGAGGACAACTTTCATGAGCTTAGTGGAATTTGTGGATGGGACCCAATGCGAGAAGGCTCACACACTATATATGGAGGGGATTGTAGCCATTGTCAGTCATGTTTGGATTATCATTTTGTTATTGGTATGTTTAGACTTTGCATCCTTTAGCTGTTTAGTGGGTTTTGATCTGTTGTTTAGCACAAGGGTGTTCCTGATCGGGAATCCATACCTCATCCTCAAGGAAGGAGAGGTTCATTGGGCTTCATTTCCTCATTTCGACATTCTGTGCAAGAAACCTCCTTCAGCTATAGCGTAGTTTCTGTTTAGAGCTAGGTTGTGTTGCAAGGTGCAACAAAGGAGGATCATATAGAGCCAATTCTGGGCTTGTTTTTTAGTGGAGAGGTAGCCTATCCATTGGAGGATCAACAAGGAGGGATCTTGGGAATATTTATATATTTTTGGCATCAGGCCAACCATCTACCATCCCTCACAATGCATTTTCAGTCGAGATCTGCATTATTTTTAGTGGCAGTTGCTGAGAGGGTTCATTGAGCTCATCGTGAGGGTCTATTTCTGAATAAAGGGATCAACCTTCTATTGAGAAATACCATTGGAGGATGAAATTATCATTTCAGATATTTCACAGCCTCATTCTATTTAGTTCTAGTTTGCAGTGACATATCGACCCTAGGGGTATTTTTAACATTGTAGATTTTGTTGGTATTTCTAGCAATCTTTTTTGGGTTGGCTAGAAATCATGTATTAGAGCCCATATCTTCCTTTCTGGGCATTTATTTTGTATCTATCAACCATATTCCATTTATGTATTTTTACAGAAACAGGTACACTGATATAGACAATGTTGTCACTACTTTCTGGCATTCTATACAATAGCAGCAACTCATATGATCATGCAAGACTTGTTCTTATCGCTTGAGTGGCTTGACCCTCAAGATCCTTTTGTATATTGCTGCTAATATTTGAATAAAATGATTGCTACATATTGATCCCTCTTATGATATTTTCATATTTTCTGTGTTTTACATTATTATGTCTTGTATTGCTGCTATTTCCATTTTGGAATATTACACATTATTCCTTTCCTATTGTCCATGACTGGCCCTAAGAAATCCATCTCTCTACAAGTTTGGTAAAATATGAAGCATCGCTACATTAATTTATACTTTCTTCTCTTGTGCCCTAGAAAGCCTCTCATGTGCCTTGATCGACCTGCTATTGACTTCTTTGCAATTTTTTATTTTTTCTTTTGAGCTTCTTAATGTATATCTCATGTCAAGGGAGTAATCATTGCCATGTTGTTCATCTGATCTGTAGGGAGAGTCACATGAACTGTAGTCCACCATTCTGCTAGTCATCTTTGATCTTCTACCTCATAAAAACATGCCATGTTAGATAACATAATAAAAAATTAATAAAATCATACGTTATGAGGTTAAGGCAGGCTATCTCATCAGCAAAAATCGGTCTAGATTAATGTGATGTGTGTTCATATATATATGTGTGTGTGTGTGTGTGTGTGTGTGTGTTCATAAAAAAATGTGACTTTTTTTGTCATTTGTGTCCCCTCCTGAGGTCCTAATAAACTTGTCCAAATATTCTTTAAATTATTTATAAATAACCACATAGGCCCCTCTTAACATGATGGTGTCATCCATAATATTCTCGTGATTAATGATTATGATCCCTATCGTTTATCTAATACCTGAAATCTATGGGTTTCTCTTTCATTTTCCAGTATTCGACTTAGTGAATCCATCATTAGAATATAGAGGAACAGGAAGAGAGGACAACCCTCCCTTAGTGCCCCACATGCCTTAGAACATCCCACCACTCTTTCGTTTACCATAGGGGTGATCCAAGGGGATGAGATGCACAATACAATCCATTTTATGAGGGTTTCATCAAACCCCATTTTTCTTCAGAACCTTCAGGAGGAAGTTGGTCCTTACCCCATCAAAGGAATTATCCATATCCAATTACCATAGCTTGATCCCCTCTTTTCCAACTAGAGTTGATAGCTTCTTGAATCAAAATTATGTTGTCAAAGATTTGCCTTCCAAGAACCAAGCCACCTTGATTGTTAGAGATCAAACGAGGGAGGATTGTTTTTCAATCTAGAGGCGAGAAGCTTCGAAATGACCTTGTAGGATACATTGAAAAGCGAAATAGGGAAAAATTTCGAAAAGGAGGAGGGTTTAAAATATTTAGGGATTAGGGATAATAAGGAGGAATTGATACCTCCCACCATGATGAAGTGCTTGAAGGAATATCCTATCATTTGACACATATATTTTTTTATCAAGTCCGAGAATTTTTGGTAACATATAGTTGAAAATATATCCAGATCTAGGGATTTGTCTAGAAGAAAGGAGAAGACAACCATTTGAATTTCAGCAATCATTGGAGGAGAAATTAGGAGATTATTCATGGCTTATATAATAAGGGTGGTAACATTCTCTAACAAATAGTCCTCACTCACTTGGGCAATTTGAAATTCCTTCTGGTATAGATATTGGAAATGATGGACCACAACCTCCTTAATATCCTCAAACTATGTGATAATATGCCCCCTATGTTGAATATGGGAAATTTTATTTCTAATTTCTCTATAATTTGTCTCCTCGTGAAATAATTTGGTATTCCAATCCTAGATTGAAAGAAAATTATTTTTATATTTTAACCTCCAAAATTCTTCTTCTCTTCTGAGGAGAGTGTGGAAAGCCTTAAAAGTATCAACTTATTTTTGGAACTCAATCTAAGTGATCGGTGAAACCTCTATTTGTTATTAAATAGATGCTAGTTGTTGTTCTATTCCCCTTATTTAATCTTTCCTTTATAATTTATTCTCCTTGAGCCATTTCCAAATTTATTCTTTAATATGTTTGATTTTGGTTTACCACATAGCGATCCGGCTACCTTGAACTAATTGAGAGCACGAGAAAGAAACATGATTATAGAACCCATGAGAGTCTAGCCATAGGGGTGAATATCTAAAGGGAATAAGACTAATACTATAGGAGGATGAGAAGAGAAGGCGAATAAGATGGTGGTCTAAGCCACCCCAAGGAAGCATAAAGGATTTTATATACAGGTTCAATGAAAGGAGGCTATCAGAGGCCAAGAAGCGATGAAGCCGGCTGAAAATGTGGCCAGGACTTGTGCGCTTGTTGTTCCATCTATAGAGGAATTTAGAAGGCTTGACATAAAAAAGGCTTAGGGTAAGAATTAAGTCCTCCATGTTTTCTTGTTAGGAATCACAAGCAAAAAAATCCCCTCGCTTCTCCCTTTGGCCAAGGGAAGTTTTGAAGTCTCTGACAAGGATATAATCACGTCCATATTTAATGTTTTTCAACTCCGCCATGGACTTCCAACACTCCTATTTTTCTTGAAACTATGATGGAATATATACACTGACTATAGTATAACTATGATGTAGCTATAAAATTTTAAAGGCATTTGCTATCCAATGGGTTGTATTTGTAGAATTTACCAGTTGCATTTGTGCTAGATTTCACATCGTTCAAAGGCCTCTTGAAGTGCCTCATGTGATTACAACTAGCATATGAATGTTCCCCCAAATTTTGAAATGATTGGAGGAAATTTTTTCCTCTGCTAAATTTGTCTCTGGGAGGAGGGCGACATAATTGGTCTTCCATTTTTAATTAAGTATTTCAAATCCATTTTTATTTTCCAAGAACAAAGTCCCCTACAATTCCAGGAGATGATATTCATTATTTACTTTTGGAGGATGATGTCCCTTTCGTGAGACCTTTTGTATTTCCTTTCTTTCATCCTTGAATGCTAATGTATTCTAATTTCTGAGGAATGGTGTGCTGGAACCCAGATTATTTTATTTTTGTGTTTTCTCCAACCATATCTCTTTATTGACTTTGCGACCTGATATTCTAACCTTTCTAGCTACATCTTTCGTCTCACATTTTCTGATTTCTCATCGGTTGAGCTTGCAGGAATTGTTGGTCTCGTCATTTCCTTAGAGGATAAGAAGTCCTCTTCATCATCCTCTTCATTCATGGTATCTTTTGGGTTGTTGTGTATTATTAGTCTTGAAGGAGTCCCTTCCTCCTACTGTGAGGCCAACGCTTTCTTTTCATCCCCATGACCACATAGATCACTTTCCTTTAGGGTTATATGAGAAGTAGCAACATCTATCTAGTATTTAAAAGGGCCACATAATGGTTGTCAGCTAATCCAGCAACCCTGCTATGACTTGAGATCCCTGGGATGGGATCAAGATTGCTTTGACTCAGACCTGAATTCCAGGACGGGGGGGGGGGAGGGAGAAAAAGCATTTGTTGAGGGAACATTATTTTTTTGTGGTGTTCTCCTTTACTTTATTGACATGTTTTCACTGCTCATTCGATTCTCCATGTCGATTCTCCGTTCTGGCTTGAGATTTTGGCCAAATTTTAGAGAAATTTCTATATTCATGGCATACTTTTCATTTGAAGGGGAACTGATCATAATCTAGCTCTTGTACATGGGTCCAACGATCCATACAAAGGTCGTCTACAACATGAAGGAATTTTTCTAGATCCACTTTGACACATATTCTTATGCAAGCAATGAGGCCATCGTTTGCCTCCAGATAGTCAATGTACTTCCCATTGAGTTTCTAATGAGACAAAAGGTTGCATCATTCCATCAGTGAAGGGGAAGGTAAGGGATTTTCATCCAGACAGTAAATGAAGAGGGGAGATCACATTCAGGGTTCAAGTTGGGGCTTCACCTATCCAAGTAAAGTCCCTGGTCCCTCATGAAGTAAGGGCTCCTTCTAAAAACCAAATATTAGTCTAGTCTGTTCTCAAAGTAAAAAGTGAAAAATCCCTTACTGCACAGTGATGAAATGAATTATCCCTTGATGAGTGGCTTTCAGTTCTTCTCAATCTAGGACTAGAATGTGTGTGGAGAGGGCTAGAGCGCCATGATCTAACCTATAAGGTTGTGGTCAGCGAGCTACAATGCATGTGAATGGAAAATGCTCAGGTCAAGAAATGGGTTGTGGGAGAGGGGACTGAAGAGGAAAAATGGAAGATGGAGGGCGATCATCGGAAGCCATGAAGATGGCCATGGGAACCATAGCTAGGGAAGATCGTAGCATATACAAAACTGCTAATTCATTAGATTTCACATTTTCAAGCAATGTACTATTGATTGTTAGTGAGTAGGCATCTATGTGCATTTCGATGGTTTCACATATCAATATTTCCAATATTAACATCATTTTCTACTATTTAGTTTGATTCCACATTTAAATTCAATTAATAAGAAAAGTCATTTTTTACCATAAACCTTTTTTTAAACTTATATATCTATCTAGCTAGCTATACATATATAATCAATGTTGTGCATATCATATTAAACATTAAATTATAAAAATTATAAAACATGTACCTATATTTGTTATGAGAGTTTTAATAAAATAAGAGATAAGAATATTTCCATATATAGGGATGAAAAATGTATATAAATATAAATATTATTATTAAGACCTATCATATATCCATTCTAACTCCATATCTACCAAGCAAATAAAGAGACCAAATTTCTCAAGATACAAACCTCTTTTTCAATAACATGATGAATCAAATCTCTCCAAGTTCAAACATTTAATTAATATTTGTACTCAAAAAGAAATTTGCATTTTTAAAATATTTTATCCTTCTTAATCTAGTAGACAAATTCAAATCTATTTATGCACATTTAATATACACCGGATCTCAACCAATAATTAATTTGGATAAACTTTGAATAAATTTAAAAAACCCAACATATATTTATTTTAAATATTTCAAAGCTTGAAAATAAAATTGAAATTTCTCAAATAAAAATAATTAAAAATATTACGTGAAATTAAAATTCTTAAATTTTAAGTTCTTAATTATATTGCAAACTTTTTTAAATTAATTGAAATATATCTAACTACATTATATCAATTAATAATAAAATATCTAAATTAGGCTATATATCAACCACCTATATATATTTTAATATGATTGTCTCTAAAAATAAAGAAACAATGCTTTTGATTACTTTTAATATTTGAGAATAAAAGTACCAAAGGGTAATTGTATTTAAAAAGTTTTGTAATAAATTTACACTCGTACGGCCAAATACAACGGCCGTATAATATCAAGTTTTAAATTTGTAGCAGTATTTAACTAGAAAATTCATCTTTTGCTTTTTTTTACAAGAAAATATCAAGTTTTTGTAAGAAATAAAAATATGTAAGGTTTGGAATAAACTTACATTCATATGGCCATATAATATCAAGTTTTTATAGGAAATAAAAATTTCATCAACAAAAATAAAAGAATTGGAACACTTTGACTACGCTTTGATCATTGCATCGAAAGGCACTCTACAAACCTCCGCGGGATATTGTAGTGTTTGTAGATGATTATAAACCTTTAAAAAATCACTCAATACAGAAGAGTTGTTATAGTGTTTGTAAATAAATGACTATAAATACTTAAATTTTGGCTCAATTAAAAAAATAATAAATAGTAAAAGGTAATAAATGATAAAATATAATAAAATAATAAATCTATTCCATTCAATTTTTTATAATGTAATTTTTTTTTTTACAAAAAAATTAAAAATGTCTCTTTTAGAAAAAAGAAATAATATATGACCATATAAATTATAATAATGATTAATTTTCCTAGCTATTATATTTTATAATTAGATATTTAAATTTATTTAATAAGAAAAAAAATTAATATTAAGAGATATCATATATCCATTTTAACTCCAGATCTACCAAGCAATGAAAGAGATCAAATCTCTCAAGATAAAAATCTCTTTTTGAGTAATATGATGAATGAGATCTCTCCAAGTACAAACATTTACTTAAGTTTTGTACCCAAAAGGAAGTTTGCATTTTGAGATATTTGATCATTCTTAATATGATATACCCTAAATTCAAATGGATCTATACTCATCTAATATAGACCTTATCTCAACTAATAGTCAATTTGGATAAAGATTGAATTAATTTGGAAAACCCAACATATATTTATTTTACATATTTCAAAGTTTTAAACTGAGAAGTAAACTCAAATTTTCAAAATTTTTATTATTATATATATATATATATATAATTTTAATTGTTTTAAAAACTAATTCGAAAATTTTATTATTTAAAAAAAACTTCAAAGAAGTCCATTGGGTTTTGGATATACAATGATCATGTGCTATTTTAAGGCACTCACTCCTTGATGTGAATTCATCCGTTCAATTCCTCGCCCTTGCTAGGATTAGGTGATATATTGGACATGATGAAGATGTAATACTTACCTAACTTGAAAAAAAACTTTTTAATTATATTTCAAACTTCTTAAATGAGTTGAAATACACATTATATATGAAATAATTATTATCTTAATTTCATTATATATCAAAGGAACATATATTTTAATGGGATTGTTTAGAAAAATAAAACAACGATGCTATTGCGACAAATGGGAAGGCCTTCCACATGAGGATGCTATTTGGAGGGAGGATGTTTGCTGTAGCATCCACTTTTGCAGTTTCTTGAGGACAAGAAAAATTTTGCCGAGGAGGACTGTAATATTCCAATAAATTTTCATTTGATATTTGCAATATTAGAGCTCTCAATTTTCTTAATGAATTAAGTAAATAAAAGGGAGGGACCCATAATCCTCAATATAAATAAATATCCACTTTTTGATGTGTGAATGTGGATTAATTAAGCCTATATTTACATAATGAGGTACTGGAGCCACTACTAATGTGAATGGATTGGAGATCATGTCTCATTAATCAGATAGATCATAGAGGTTGATATAGTCAACTAAGATCTTTGAAGGAATCAAACAGAAGATCATAGAGCATTCATGATGAGATGATGGAGGAAGTTGTGCAATTAATGCACACATGATGGACAGGGTGTACATTGCACCTAGACATGATGGATGACTTGGAGAGACAACGCAGTCAAACATGGAGGATCATGTCCACATGCATAGTGTAGTTTAGATTAGGGCCAAGGCATGGGAAGGCTCATAAGCTCTATAAAGTAGATGAAGACAAAAATGAAGGCATGCTATTAATTATTGATTATGAGGTTTGTTTAGCTCTGGAATTTCATGTGACACTCCATTGCTTTCTTGGGATGTTTAGCAAATATTTCAAGTGTTATTTAGCACAGGGTGTTCCTGGTCGGGAATTCCACCTCTTTCTTTAAGTAGCTCTGGAGAGAGGGTTGTACTTCATTCAACATCAGGCATTGGTACCACTTATTATTTCCATCATCTGCAGAACATTCATATTCATGAATTACGCAATTTCTGAAGATTAGTTGGAAGGTGGAGGTTTTCTTCATTATTTCAACTGGAGAACCGGTGTAGGATTATTCCTATCACCTTGGGCTTGAAGATCAACATTCCCAGAGCTTCATTTCAGATCTGGCATAAGGCCTAAAAGTTATTGACCTCCTAGCAGCAGTAACTCCATCCAGAATTACGTTGTACATTATTGCAAATCCAAAGGAGGAAGGAAGTTGCTAGCATTTTAGATATTTATCCACTTTTACTTTCTCACCATGGTGAACATGAGTTTCAAGTTACTATGAAAGATGCACTTATGGAAAAATGGGTCCACATGTCTAGCACTAAGTGAAACCACATATTGACACATAATCACATTATTATCAGCTTAACCTGACCCAACACTATTACCTTTTTGTTTAGTTTAGTTAAATTTAACACAAATTTCTATTTTTGATAGCTTTTTGGATCCTAGACTTTTGAGGCCATCTTAAGGGCCTAACGAAATTTTTTAGTGAAAAATGAAGATAGTAGAAAAGTGTCAAAAGTTTTGAAGCTAATTTTTTTTCCACTGTCCTCGTGTAGACATTCAAAATAAGGTATTATGATAGTCAAACATAGATCATATGCCAATGTTACGACCCAAGGAAGTTGGATGTCCAAAATAATCATTTATACAAACACTTTGTGTACATACTACCTTGATCTATACTTATACAGGAATGAAACAAAATATAGATACAAACATAAACGCAAATATGCAACAGAAATAAAACTATATTTCATTAATATCAAAGAGCTTTAATATGCTTACATACAAAATGGAAATAATCTAGCTCATGTGATGGTAACTTATCTCTAAGAAGATATGTGGCAGCTACATGCCTTTGAAATATGTTAAAAAGAGACTAAAGGGTTTTTTATTATTGAACCACAATGGAAAACTGTAAAAAACAAAAACACTAACCCAACGAGATAGAACACCAAGAGTTTGTGGGCCCTGTTGGGCTTTGTTGGGCATCCAAGTACTTCTCGAGGTCGTAACTTGATCATATGATCTCTGTTTTCATGTATGATACCTCATTGGAAATATATATCCAAATACTACATGATATTCTGTAGTCCCTTTCCTATGGCTATGTGACTACTTATGACCCCCAAAAAATGTCGTTTAGGGGATCAAAACAACTCCAGAATTTTAGGACCCAAAAAAATACTAAAATAAGTAAATACTGCTATAATCAAGGAAAAAAATGAAATTGAACAGAGGTCTAGGTGGAATATGACGGTGGCCACCAATATCCACCTAGATCATTCCTATAGGTCATAAATATGCATATGTTTATTGAGCCAATAGGCTCACCATAAAATGGCCAAGAAGCCTCTATTCCCTCTCGACATAGTTTCAATAACACTTAGTAGTCCATGCATTCACTAGCCATTCATTAATATATCAAAACATGATAATATCCATAGAAGTAATACATCATCTAACTAGCATACAACCGGCTAATAACCAACATATTAACCATGGAAATCCATCCATAAACGTCAACATCATAACCAACACAAGTGAAAATAAAATAAAATATGAAAATACCTCATATTAACATATGAAAATGCCAACCAAGTCAAGAACTTCCATGCAGCACCTGACCATATATTGGCTAAACCAAATATTTCTTTCATCCAATCAACACCACCCCATATTCCAAGCATGAATGTGGGTCTCATGGAATAGAACAAGAAAAAACAACCAGGGCTTCCAGAGGCCAAACCACCTCAACCCTTAACCATAGGAATTCCACCTGTATGGTATAGAAATCAATAAACATAATGAGATCATTCTCTAAATAAGTTTTCCAAGGCCCTAGGAACTAGTAACTCAACCCACAACTATCACAAGGCTCTAGATAATTTGTCTAATGTAACTCTAAGGACCAATAACTCAATCCACCAAAGGTTCCAGAGCATTTGTCCCAACCTAGGATGCATGACTAGTGACTCAACCCAAGATATTACAAGCCTCTAGAGAGTTTGTTCCAACACAAAAACATAGGAAAAAACTAAGATCCACTAATTAAAAAAAGGAAGTGCAAAAACCCATAATTCCATGGCTATCCAAGAAATGGCAAGGCAATGTTCAAATCTCTATAAATCCAGGAAATCCTCCATGCTAATGAAAACACATAACCAAATAATCACATGCATATACGATGTATCAAAAAATGAACATGGAGATCATACATATAACATGTTACCTGCAGTTAATCCAATTGTAGTTGTTTATATCGATGTCTCCATGTCTTTCCTTGCTTCCTTTTCCTTATTTCTCCAATCCAAGTGAATAATGGCTCCAAGAATGCTATAAGTATATTAGAGTGTATGAGAGAGTGAATGAAATGAGAGAGTCAAACTGAAAACTGAAAAAAGGCCTACCACCCTGATGTTTTCGTCAATCCCTCATGTGTTTTTCTCCACCACAAGTCCATCATCTCAAAGGATTTCTACCATCACCTTTGTATTACTGCTTATTTGAGACCCATGTACTCTATCGACTGCATTGAACTTCCTTTTCAGTGCTACATTATCCTTGTCACCTTTATCCTAAGGACAATAATATATGTGGGGTGGAATCCTTATAATAAAATTAAAAAAATATGGAAACATACCAAATAAAATCGAGATTTCATTTAGTTAGTTTCAATGATTTCAACACTAATTATATTTCTAAGACTTAACATGATGAATTTGTCTTTCAATTGTTCGGAAAAGCATTAGATTATGTGTAACTTTCTAGCACTTCTCAAATTTGGTTTTGGTATATTATCATTATTTACTTGAAATTTGGTTTTGGTATATTATCATTATGGATGGAAGCTTTTCTACTCCATCCATTTTCTAGAACATGTCATGATTTTGAGATATACGTGGGGTGAAATATTCCCTTAGATTTAGAGCTTAACAAAATATATTCTTCCTTTATTTTAGAGTATAAAATGACTTTCCTCTGCGTAAATTTCTAGTAATTTTGCAGAGGTTTGGAGAGGGGAAACATATTATACAATATTTCGACAGAGAAACAGAACAATGATTATACAACAAATTCTCCACTACTAGATTTTCACAAAGAAACATGTGCTTTTGATTACTTTTAAGATTTGAGAATAAAAAATATTAAAGTGTAATTTTATTTAAAATGCTTTGGAATAAATTTACACTGGTACATTTTTGAACTATGAAATAACATGAGAAAATATTAGATTATGTTAAATATAATTGTATTTGAAATTGAAAAAAACTTCAATTTTAACATCTCATTTCAACCAATAACGAAGTATACATTTTGTAATATATTTATTTTGGGAAAAAGAGAACTCCTACACTTTAAGACCATATTTAAACCAATAACGAAGTATGCATTTTTTTATATAGTTGGTTTGGATAAAGAAAAAAAAGTATATTCTTAAAACATGTTATTTTTAAGATTTTTAAAGAAAATATTTAAATTTTTCAAATGAAATTAATAGTTTTCAATTGTAATTGGGGGAATTTTTTTCATTAAAATACAATAAATAATAAAAAAAAAACAATTTGAAAAAGCAAAAATATCAATTATCCAATAAATAAGATTTTTAAATAAAATCTTATCTTTAAAATTTTCAAATGAAATTATACACATCTTTATGAATTTTACCCAGCCATAGATCCTATTCATAGATCCCATTCATGAATTTGACTAAGCCATATCTTGTGAGATGATAATACACATCTTCGTCAACTATTCCCAAATGTTGTATCATTTGCTTAAGCTTCTAGTACATGTCAAAATGCTTCCCTGCATGAAAATATGCTCTTGAAACTCTATCCCGTATAAACTTATAGCTGATGTGTAATTCACATGTATTCTCCTGCTAAGAGCATCTACAACAATGTTCTTCTTTCCATTGATATAACTGATCTCAAATTCAAAATTGTTGAGGTAGCCAACCATGTAGCTTTCCTGGAATTCAAATTAGATTGGTAAAACAATAATCTCAACCCACTCTGATCACTCATCAAAACAAATCTCCTACCAAGAAGATAGTTCCTCCACACCTTCAAGGAAAGAATGATAACTTCTAACTCAAAATCTTGAGTCGCATAGTTCAACTCATGCTCATTTGGTTTCCTTGACACATATCATACCACATGTACTTCCTACAACAATACTCCACCAAGTCCTTCCTTGCAATTAATTTTTGCACACCACAAACTCTAGATATAGATCTGTAATCTTCAATACTAGAGCATTTGTAAGCAAATGCTTCAACTGCTCAAACTTGGTTGAACACTCCTATATTCATTAAAACTTCTTTCCTTTTCTTTGTAAATATTTAATAGGATAACGAATCCATGATAATTTATTTATGAACCACTCGTAGTAACCTATCATTCCCATGAATGATATAGAAAAATCCTATAGAAAAATCCAATAGAAAAATCCTTCCAAATCTTAGAAGTGAACTTTGTATCTCTGTCAGATAAAATTTTCTTGGGAACACCATGCAACCGTGTTATGTCCTTGATGAAGATCTGAGCTATGTCACTAGATAAATTAGAATACTTTACTACAATGAAGTGAGCTACCTTAGTCAATCTATCAACGAAAACCATAATTTAGTTATGTTGTCTCTATGTCCTCGGAAAAATTATAGTGAAGTCCATGGAAATGAACTCCCATTTCCATTATGGAATTGGAATTGGCTAAATCAAACCAATTGGGTGCTTACATTCATCCTTTACATGTTGACAACGAAGGCACCTAGCAACAAAATCAACCACCTGTTTCTTTACATTCGGCTAATAGTATAACTTATTCATTGGTTTCAGCATCTTTTGATATCCAAGGTGACGAAAATATGGTTTGACATGAAACTCTCTCAAGATAAGCTTCTCGACTCATTTTCATCCAACACATAGATCCTATTCATGAATTTGACCACGCCATATTTTGCGAGATGATAATACATATCTTCATCACCTATTCCCTAATGTTTTATCATTTGATTAATATTTTAGTTCATGTCAACATGATTCCGTGCATGAAAGATCTTCTCCTCCAAGTCTATCACATCTAAACTTATAGTTGATCTATGATTCACATGTATTCTCCTGCTAAGATAATCTGCAACAATGTTCTCCTTTCCCTTGATATAACTGATCTGAAAGTCAAATTGTTGAGGTAGCCAACCATCTAGCTTTCCTGGCATTCAAATTAGGTTCGTCAAACAAGAATCTCAACCCGATGTGATAACTCATTAGAACAAATCTCGTGACAAGAAGATAGTTCCTCCATGTCCTCAAGGAAAGAATGATAACTTCCAACCCGAAATCATGAGTCGCATATTTCAACTCATGCTCATTCAGTTTCCTTGACACATATCATACCACATGTAATTCCTACAATAATACTCCACCAAGTCGTTCCTTGCAATTAATTTTTGCACACCACAAACTCTAGATCTAGATCTGTAATCTTCAAGACTAGAGAATTTGTAAGGAAATGCTTCAAGATCAAAGACAGACACTCCTATATATTCATTAAACTTATTTCCTTTTCTCTGTAAATATTTAATAGGATAAAAAATCCATGAGAAGTTCTTTATGAACCACCCATAGTAACCTGTCAATCCCATGAATGATCTCATCTCATCCACATTCCTAGGAGTATGTCACTCCATGAGATCTCTAATATTTTTTGGGTCCACTTTTGTGCCTTCCTTGGAACAACATGTCCCAAGTAATGAATTTAATTTTGAAATAAATTATGCTTGTTGAGCTTGGAATACAAATGATGCTTTCTAAAAAACCTTGACACTACTACCAGGTGTTCTGCATGTTATTCCTAATTCTTAGATTATATCAATATATCATTAATGAACACTATAATAAACTTTTCCAGGTAAGGACGCAACATACTATTAATCAAACACATGAAGGTATCTAGAGAATTAGTCAAAATAAAAGGAACCACAACATACTCATAATTCCCATACCTAGTACAAAATGTATTGGTTCATTGGTTTAGCAGTGTAATTTTTGTTCCAAGGGGGGAGTCATGGTTAGTTTGTTTCATGGTGCTACCATGCTTTCTGGAGGAATTTGATGGAGGATATCAAGGCACCACACTAAAATATGCGAGCATGGATGGAAGCTTTTCTACACCATCCCTTTTCTAGAACATGTCATGATTTTGAGAAATACGTGGGGTGGAATATTCCCTAAGATTTAGAGCTTAACAAAATATATTCTTCCTTTATTTTAGAGTATAAAATAACTTTCCTTTGCGTAAATTTCAAGTAATTTTGTAGAGGTTTGGAGGGGGGAAATATATTATCAAGATCAAACCCAAAAATGGAACACTCACATGCGTCATCATTTGGAGGAGTTTGTTGGATGATACTGAGACCTGATGTTAAACCCTATTCGTAAAGAAATTGCTCGATCTAAGGGAGAAGAATCCACACATAGATACCCTGTATTAGACAATGAGGTCTTGGTATAATGGGCTCAGTGGATCCTTGATATAGGGCACACCAGTGGTTATTTTAACTAGTACTCCCAAACGATTTCCCTTTACTAGCAGATGAGTTTTTTTATTAGGGCACACACTACTAGATTGATAAGAACATAGGGACGATGCCCTTCATTCCTTGGAGCACCTTCACTGCTATCTAAGAGACTCGGACTGTATATTAGGCAAACTAGAGGAGTAGCTTGGTATTCCCCTTGTGGTGGGAATTGCTCATGAAGGCTCAAAGGAGATTTTTTAGATTGTAGTTTGAGATTCAGAGCTCTCAATGTAGCTATCTCATGTTTTTTTATGTGTTTCCTAAGATATTAGTGAATTTCTATTTAGTGCATGTTATGATAGAACTGTAGTTATATTTTGAATTTCGTAGTTTCCTTTTTGTTATCATTTTCCTCCCTATGGAGAGTCTTTTTATGGTTATCATCTAGTCTCCTTGTGACAGATTGACAAAAAAAAAGAGAAGAGAAGAAGCTATATCTCTTGATATAATATCAAGTTTCAATAGGAAATAAAAACTTCAATAGGTGTTGGAGAACTTCAATATAATAAATAGGGAATTTTTAGGGAATTTTTTTCATTAAAATACAATAAATAATAATAAAAAAAAAACAATTTGAAAAAGTAAAAATATCAATTATCCAATAAATAAGATTTTTTAATAAAATCTTATCTTTAAAATTTTCAAATGAAATTATACACATCTTTATGAATTTTACCCAGCCATAGATCCTATTCATAGATCCTATTCATGAATTTGACTAAGCCATATCTTGTGAGATGATAATACACATCTTCATCAACTATTCCCAAATGTTGTATCATTTGCTTAAGCTTCTAGTACATGTCAAAATGCTTCCCTGCATGAAAATATGCTCTTGAAACTCTATCCCATATAAAATTATAGTTGATGTGTAATTCACATGTATTCTCCTGCTAAGAGCATCTACAACAATGTTCTCCTTTCCATTGATATAACTAATCTCAAATTCAAAATTGTTGAGGTAGCCAACCATGTAGCTTTACTGGCATTCAAATTAGATTGGTAAAACAATAATCTCAACCGACTCTGATCACTCATCAGAACAAATCTCCTACCAAGAAGATAGTTCCTCCACACCTTCAAGGAAAGAATGATAACTTCTAACTCAAAATCTTGAGTCGCATAGTTCAACTCATGCTCATTTGGTTTCCTTGAAACATATCATACCGCATGTACTTCCTACAACAATACTCCACCAGGTCCTTCCTTGCAATTAATTTTTGCACACCACAAACTCTAGATATAGATCTGCAATCTTCAATACTAGAGCATTTGTAAGAAAATGCTTCAACTGCTCAAACTTGGTTGAACACTCCTATATTCATTAAAACTTCTTTCCTTTCCTTTGTAAATATTTAATAGGATAACGAATCCATGATAATTTATTTATGAACCACTCGTAGTAACCTATCATTCCCATGAATGATATAGAAAAATCCAATAGAAAAATCCTTCCAAATATTAGAAGTGAACTTTGTATCTCTGTCAGATAAAATTTTCTTGGGAACACCATGCAACCGTGTTATCTCCTTGATGAAGATCTAAGCTATGTCACTAGATAAATTAGAATACTTTACTACAATGAAGTGAGCTACCTTTGTCAATCTGTCAACGAAAACCATAATGTAGTTATGTTGTCTCTATGTCCTCGGAAAAATTATAGTGAAGTCCATGGAAATGAACTCCCATTTCCATTATGGAATTGGAATTGGCAAAATCAAACCAATTGGGTGCTTACATTCATCCTTTACATGTTGACAACAAAGGCACCTAGCAACAAAATCAACCACCTGTTTCTTTACATTTGGCTAATAGTATAACTTATTCATTGGTTTCAGCATCTTTTGATATCCAAGGTGACGAAAATATGGTTCGACATGAAACTCTCTCAAGATAAGCTTCTCGACTCATTTTCATCCAACACATAGATCCTATTCATCAATTTGACCATGCCATATTTTGTGAGATGATAATACATATCTTCATCACCTATTCCCTAATGTTTTATCATTTCCTTAATATTTTAGTTCATGTCAACATGCTTCCCTGCATGAAAGATCTTCTCCTCCAAGTCTATCACATCTAAACTTATATTTGATCTATGATTCACATGTATTCTCCTGCTAAGATAATCTGCAACAATGTTTTCCTTTCCCTTTATATAACTGATCTGAAAGTCAAATTGTTGAGGTAGCCAACCATCTACCTTTCCTGGTATTCAAATTAGGTTTGTCAAACAAGAATCTCAACCCGATGTGATAACTCATTAGAACAAATCTCGTGACAAGAAGATAGTTCCTCCATGTCCTGAAGGAAAGAATGATAACTTCCAACCCGAAATCATGAGTCGCATATTTCAACTCATGCTCATTCGGTTTCCTTGACACATATCATACCACATGTAATTCCTACAATAATACTCCACCAAGTCGTTCCTTGCAATTAATTTTTGCACAACACAAACTCTAGATCTAGATCTGTAATCTTCAAGACTAGAGAATTTGTAAGGAAATGCTTCAACTGATCAAAGTTGGTTGCACACTCCTATATTCATTAAAACTTCTTTCTTTTTCTCTGTAAATATTTAATAGGATAACAAATCCATGAGAATTTCTTTATGAACCACCCATAGTAACCTGTCAATCCCATGAATGATCTCATCTCATCCACATTCCTAGGAGTATGTCACTCCATCAAATCTCTAATATTTTTTGGGTCCACTTTTGTGCCTTCCTTGGAACAACATGTCCCAAGTAATGAATTTAATTTTGAAATAAATTACGCTTGTTGAGCTTGGAATACAAATGATGCTTTCTAAAAAACCTTGACACTACTACCAGGTGTTCTGCATGTTATTCCTAATTCTTAGATTATATCAATATATCATTAATGAACACTATAATAAACTTTTCCAGGTAAGGACGCAACATACTATTAATCAAAAACATGAAGGTATCTAGAGAATTAGTCAAAATAAAAGGAACCACAACATACTCATAATTCCCATACCTAGTACAGAATGTATTGGTTCATTGGTTTAGCAGTGTAATTTTTGTTCCAAGGGGGGAGTCATGGTTAGTTTGTTTCATGGTGCTACCACGTTTTCTGGAGGAATTTGATGGAGGATATCAAGGCACCACACTAAAATATGCGAGCATGGATGGAAGCTTTTCTACACCATCCCTTTTGTAGAACATGTCATGATTTTGAGAAATACGTGGGGTGGAATATTCCCTGAGATTTAGAGCTTAACAAAATATATTCTTCCTTTATTTTAGAGTATAAAATAACTTTCCTTTGCGTAAATTTCAAGTAATTTTGCATAGTTTTGGAGGGGGGAAATATATTATCAAGATCAAACCCAAAAATGGAACACTCACATGCATCATCATTTGGAGGAGTTTGTTGGATGATACTGAGACCTCATGTTAAACCCTATTCGTAAAGAAATTGCTCGATCTAAGGGAGAAGAATCCACACATAGATACCCCATATTAGACAATGAGGTCTTGGTATAATGGGCTCAATGGATCCTTGATATAGGGCACACCAGTGGTTATTTTAACTAGTACTCCCAAACGATTTCCCTTTACTAGCAGATGAGTTTTTTTATTAGGGCACACACTACTAGATTGATAAGAGCATAGGGACGATGCCCTTCATTCCTTGGAGCACCTTCACTGCTATCTAAGAGACTCGGACTGCATATTAGGCAAACTAGAGGAGTAGCTTGGTATTCCCCTTGTGGTGGGAATTGCTCATGAAGGCTCAAAGGAGATTTTTTAGATTGTAGTCTGAGATTCAGAGCTCTCAATGTAGCTATCTCATGTTTTTTTATGTGTTTTCTATGATATTAGTGAATTTCTATTTAGTGCATGTTAGGATAGAACTGTAGTTATATTTTGAATTTTGTAGTTTCCTTTTGTTATCATTTTCCTCCCTATGGAGAGTCTTTTTATGGTTATGATCTGGTCTCCTTGTGAGAGATTGACAAAAAAAAAGAGAAGAGAAGAAGCTATATCTCTTGATATAATATCAAGTTTCAATAGGAAATAAAAATTTCACCTTTGAAAAACTAAAAATATAAATTATCCAATAAATTAGGCATACTGGGGCAACCTCTTTAGCAGACCATTGCGGAACATGAAGGGCAGGGATGGAATTTGACGGCCATTTTGCCCGTCAGAGGGCATTTTTCCCGTATTTGCAGGCTAAAATTTGTGGATGCCCGTTTTCTCCAAAGTGTTAATTGGGTTGGAAAACGTAATTTTGAAGTTTAACAAAATTTAGAAAACATTCTTAAGAGTCTATTGTCCATTTTCTAGTTTCTTCTTAATTTTTTTCATTTACCATCTTGTTTTCAAACTTAATATGTAACTGCAACTTGCAAATTTATACTCACGGAAAGTTACCATTCTTGACTGAAAATTGGTAATTAAATCAGTACCAATTACAGAAACTATACAGAGCCTTCTTTAAAAAAAAAGAGAGAGCTCATTTTCTATTTTCTAGTTTTTTCTTAAATTTTTTCATTTACCTTCTTTTTCTTGAACTTAATTCGTAACTGCAACTTGCAAATTTATACTCACAGAAAGTTAACGGAAAGTTACCATTCTTAACTGAAAATTGATAATTAAATTAGTACCAATAAGAGAATTTCAGTTTGATAATTAAATTAGTACCAATTAGAGAATTTCAGTTGATAATTAAATTAGTACCAATTAGAGAAAGTACCAATTAGAGTAACTATACATAACCTTCCTTTAAAAAAAAGAAGGCTTGGGACCTGCGAACTTCCAATCTAGTACCCTTAATGCAAGAACCTTAGATCCTTACCTGTATTAATCAATAGAGACATTGATGAAACCTCACACGCTTTAGCTTAGCTTCGAATCTAGACACGACATTTCACCTTGCCACCGGTGTTCACTTAGAGAATTGTTCACGGGAATTTGATACTGCAGGCATTGTACCAGTGAGCTTCGATACATTTGAGGACAGTATCGTCCATGCATTCTGATCCATGTGAAGACCATAAGATTTCTAAAAAGATAATTAGTAATCGAGTGTTGTTTGGACACTAGCCGGTAGGCTAAGTTCGCCATAAGTAAGGCGATATGTCTTAAGCCTTTGACCACCTGAATTTGTGTTATAATAATAAGGCCTCTCTGCCTCTCTCTATGTTTAGAGCCAAGAAGGATTTCGATAAGGGTCTTCTGGCTAGAAGCTACAAGTCGTCCTGGACCACAATTGTGAAAAGGTAGGTGGTCTCTATTTTTAAGAGTTTAGTTTTAATTATTTAGAAGATGCATTTAATGATTTTTTTTAAGATGGTTAATGAATTTTTCTCTTATTTTTAAAGTAAGTTGAGGTTTAAAAACCAAACACATGTTAGTAATTTCTTAACAATTTCATTTCAAAACAATTCTGGACAAATTTTTAGTTGTTATAATGTTTATGATTTGTCATATGTGATTGAATAAATATTTAAATTTTGATTAGTTAAATTGATTTATGACATAAAAAATTGTGATTAAATAATATTTACATCTTAAAATTACCTCATTTATAATGGAATTTTAGGCATTTCAATTATGAGTTAATTTTAAATTTAAATTATTTAGAAATAAATGAAAAACTTTTAAAATCAATAATATTAAAGAACGGATTACATTAATTAATTGTATTACAAAATCTTTGAACTAACATCTTAAAGCCAATTACCTTAACGAACCAATCACATTAATTAATTGTATTAGAAACAAACAATGTCTTATCGAAAAACTATATTTTGACACACACTTTCTCAACAATAAAAGAGCATTGCTATTGGCTCACAAAACAAAACATGACATGTTTCACATGCCCTTGACCATCCTTTCAAAGTTGGGATATGCTAAGCTTCTTGTAATCAGATTTGCAGACAGATTTTTTTTTGAAAGGTTAATTTATTATTAGAACATCAATAATGAAGAGCACAAATTTAAACATAACGTTTTGTGAAGGGAAGCTTAATAAACCAAAACGTCAAAAAAAAAATTGTGTGACGGGTAATGAGAAATCCAAATTCCAACCATGATGAAGGGCAATTCTGCCGTCACCGTAGTAGGCAGAAAGAAAAGCTGTTTTGACACCGGCTATGCGAATTTTCATTGCCGAATATGCGGATTAGTCAATATATGGGATTATCCACGAATATATCACAAAATCCAGATACGCGAATTATCATCGGTGAATATATGGGATTATCCACGAATTATCACGAATTATCTTACTTGATATGCCAGCTATCACCGCCAGTTGAAATGCGATCTGTCGTCGTATACGCGAGGTATAAGCACTTGCAATGGGTTTTGAAATGCGATATGTCCTCGAATACGCGAGGTATAACCACTTGAAATTTGTTCTGTGAACCCATACGCTGATGGATAAGCCGATCATTACGCTGATATGCAATCGTTTTCAATGGATATGCGACTGTTTACGCGAGGTCTCTGCCCTTTATCCGACGATATCTCATCGATATGCGAGTAACATCCGTCGAATATGCGGCAATCTCACTGGTTATGCGAGCTATCACTACCGATATGCGAATTATGATACGCGACCTATCAGTGAATCGCGAATTATCATAAGATATAGTAATTATCAGTGGATAGGCGGGTTATGAGGAGGGATATGCAGATCATTACGCGTATTTTCTGGGGTTTTAGCGAAATTAAATTGAGAACGGTCAGATTTACTCAAGTTCGATTCTCATCGGGTATCATTTTCCCATTCAAGCTTTAAAAAACAAAACAATGAGGAGTGATCAGTGTGTGTAGCTAAATAACAACAACATATCCTTCACAGTAACTCTGTGACTGCGATTTCGAGAATTCCCCTGGCATTTTGGCCAGGCATCGATTCGATCTATGAACCCAATGCCGCTCTCTCCCTCCAAAAGCTTCCTATCATAAAACGTATCGAATGTCCCATTCCCGTTATAACAATCCTCTTCTAATTCGGATCCTAATTTTCTCGGTTTGGGAGCCAAGATTTCAATTCCACCGTCTTGAAAGTACCAAATCATAACAAATTGCAAAGTATAAGTAACGACATTCCAGCTCTCAGTTTATGAAAAAATCGTCGAGAATGCATGCCGGGCTCCATTCGGAGGTCCTTGCGAAGGAGTTTACTTCATTACTTCATTCGAGAACAGGAGTGACTCGCCATAACAACCTGGTTTGAACAAATTGCATCAGAGGACAATCTTATCGATTTCCCTTGCGGTGGCCTTTCGTTCTACCATTAAAATCGGTTTGTATTTAACAATTTCACCAATTACACCAGATTTATAACTTCAATCGTTGTAGTATTTACTTACGCATCATGATAGTCTCGAATTCTAACTATTCGCATTTTGTTTTGTTTGTTTTGCATATCAATTAACTTTATTCGCTCTTTGTTTGTTTGTTTTGGTATATTAATTAAGTTTATTCCTAATTTTGTTTGTTTTGGCATATTTAAGTTTGTTTGAAATTTGGTAAACATATATTGCCCAAACGACCGGGTTTGCTTCATTCGAGAATGGTGAGGGTTGACATGCTGAAACTATGGATGGCTAGCTCCATGGGGTTTGAGCAATTTTGGGGTCTGATGAGCAATTTTGGGCTCTTTCATGGCGGAACTTCTTAATGTCTGTATGTATCTGTATTTGTTATCGCAGATCAAGGGAGATCAGGCCAGGAGCTCTAATGTCTGCGGCAGTTTATCAACTATTATGTAATCTGTATGATGTGTGTTATTTCTCTGCATTTTATTTGTTGTACATGAGATTTTAACAACTAATTAACTCATAAATTCCTCATAAAAATCAAAAAATCTTGACACATAAACCACTTCACAAATGGCTAATTTGAGACGATCCTAAACACATTTTTTTAATACTGATGAGGGAGATAGCACAAAAAAACTAGTTTTCCCATATTCATATCAATAGGGTTTCCAAATAATGACCAATAAGCAAGTAATAAAATCCTAGAAACTCCAAGCATGATAATTAAGAAAGAAATAGGCACTCTCATTCGAGATCTCCATTGAGGAGGAAAACTTCAGAGGTAACCACAAACCACTTGTAGTATTAGAAACTAGCCTTTCCAATCCCAGAGAGGGATCTCTCTTGATAGATTTCAATAAATCATAGTCTAGTGTTTTAGGCTAGGTATGAATATGAAGGTATTGGTTTTAAAATTGTGGTTGTGTAATTGATAATAGAACCTACTGGGCAGGGAGTCATGTGTTTTCAATCAATGTCACAGATAGAGGAAAGCTCAATTGTCATATAGAAACCTCTGATATAGAGGTGTTGGGGGTGGATGAGATGAATAATATTTAGGATAAATTCAAATATGGACCATACAAAAATGAATTATACACATAAATGTTAGAAGAAAACAGTGAGATTTCTTAACAATCTAGAGCATAATATTATAAGAAAATTCTACTCATCATCTTCTTGTAAAAAATTTAAGAAAGAGTACCCATGTGAAACTTGGAAGAAAAACATATTTAAAAAGAGGAAAACATCGCCATTTTCTTGACATAGGCATCCTGAAACCAAGCATCATTTGTATTGTTGAATTGATTACTTCTATTTGAGGTCCACAACTTACAATCAAATAAAAAGTGTTCTTTTACTTCACAATCAACCCTTTATATATTCAAGACATTGGAAATATATACAAATATTGCTCAACTCTAAGGGGTCGTAAACCCACCCATTCCTTAAATTTATATGGAACTTATTTCTATGAAAATAGGAAAGACAATCCACTAATCTAGAAAATAGAAAAGCATCTTTGACTTTTACGTATAAAATTTCCTACACTGCTAATACATTGAAATTGTACAAATCAGCATGGATGAATCCTTTTATAATGGTAAAACATAAATAATTAAATATTAACATATGAAAATGATTAACATATGAAAATGCCAACCAAGTCAAGAACTTCCATGCAGCACCTGACCATAGATTGGCTAAACTAAATATTTCTTTCATCCAATCAACACCACCCCATATTCCAAGCATGAATGTGGGTCTCATGGAATAGACCAAGAAAAAACAACCAGGGCTTCCAGAGGCCAAACCACCTCAACCCTTAACCATAGGGATTCCACCTGTATGGTATAGAAATCAATAAACATAATGAGATAATTCTCTAAATAAGCAACCAAGGCCCCAGAACTAGTAACTCAACCCCACAACTATCACAAGGTTTGTGAGAATTTAATTAATCCAACTCCCAAGGACCAATAACTCAATCCACCAGTTCCATCAAGCATTTGTCCCAACCTAGATCCCAAGACAGTAACTCAACCCAAGATATTAAAAGGCTCAGAGTGCTTTTGTGACAAACACACAAACATAGGAAAACTAAGATCCAATAAAAAGTGCAAAAACCCATAATTCCATGGCTATCCAAGAAATGGCAAGGCAATGTTCAAATCTCTATCAATCCAGGAAACCCTCCATGATAATGAAAACACATAACCAAATAATCACATGCATATACGATGTATAAAAAAATGAACATGGATATCATACATATAACATGTTACCTGCAGTTAATCCAATTGTAGTTGTTTATATCGATGTCTCCATGTCCTTCCTTGCTACCTTTTCCTTATTTCTCCAATCCAAGTGAATAATGGCTCCAAGAATGCTATAAGTATATTAGAGTGTATGAGAGAGTGTGAATGAAATGAGAGAGTCAAACTGAAAACTGAAAAAAGGCCTACCACCCTGATGTTATCGTCAATCCCTCATGTGTTTTTCTCCACCACAAGTCCATCATCTCAAAGGATTTCTACCATCACCTTTGTATTACTGCTTATTTCAGACCCATGTACTCTATCGACTGCATTGAACTTCCTTTTCAGTGCTACATTATTCTTGTCACCTTTATCCTAAGGACAATAATATATGTGGGGTGGAATCCTTATAATAAAATTAAAAAAATATGGAAACATACCAAATAAAATCGAAATTTCATTTAGTTAGTTTCAATGATTTCAACACTAATTATATTTCTAAGACTTAACATGCTGAATTTGTCATTCAATTGTTCATGAAAAGCATTAGATTATGTAATTTTCAGTGAATTTCTCAAATTGTTTTATATATTAGTCATTATTTACTTGAAATTCTGGGTTTTGTATATTATCATTATGGATGGAAGCTTTTCTACCCATCCCTTTCTAGAACATGTCACATTTTGAGATATACGCTGGGAAATATTCCTGGGGATTTGTAGAAATGAAAATATATTCTTCCTTTATTTTAGAGTATAAAATGACTTTCCTCTGCGTAAATTTCAAGTAATTTTGCAGAGGTTTGGAGAGGGGAAACATATTATACAATATTTCTACAGAGAAACAGAACAATGATTATACAACAAATTCTCCAGTACTAGATTTTCACAAAGAAACATGTGCTTTTGATTACTTTTAAGATTTGAGAATAAAAAATATTAAAGTGTAATTGTATTTAAAAAGCTTTGGAATAAATTTACACTGGTACATTTTTTAACTATGAAATAAGATGAGAAAATATTAGATTATGTTAAATATAATTGTATTTGAAATTGAAAAAAACTTCAATTTTAACATCTCATTTCAACCAATAACGAAGTATACATTTTGTAATATATTTATTTTAGGAAAAAGAGAACTCCTACACTTTAAGACCATATTTAAACCAATAACGAAGTATGTATTTTTTTACATAGTTGGTTTGGATAAAGAAGAAAAAGTATATTCTTAAAACATGTTATTTTTAAGATTTTTAAAGAAAATATTTAAATTTTTCAAATGAAATTAATAGTTTTCAATTGTAATTGGGGGAATTTTTTTCATTAAAATACAATAAATAATAATATTAAAAAAAAAATTTGAAAAAGTAAAAATATCAATTATCCAATAAATAAAATTTTTAAATAAAATCTTATCTTTAAAATTTTCAAATGAAATTATACACATCTTTATGAATTTTACCCAGCCATAGATCCTATTCATAGATCCTATCCATGAATTTGACTAAGCCATATCTTGTGAGATGATAATACACATCTTCATCAACTATTCCCAAATGTTGTATCATTTGCTTAAGCTTCTAGTACATGTCAAAATGCTTCCCTGCATGAAAATATGCTCTTGAAACTCTATCCCATATAAACTTATAGTTGATGTGTAATTCAGATGTATTCTCCTGCTAAGAGCATCTACAACAATGTTCTTCTTTCCATTGATATAACTGATCTCAAATTCAAAATTGTTGAGGTAGCCAACCATCTAGCTTTCTTGGAATTCAAATTAGATTGGTAAAACAATAATCTCAACCCACTCTTATCACTCATCAGAACAAATCTCCTACCAAGAAGATAGTTCCTCCACATCTTCAAGGAAAGAACGATAACTTCTAACTCAAAATCTTGAGTCGCATAGTTCAACTCATGCTCATTTGGTTTCCTTGAAACATATCATACCACATGTACTTCCTACAACAATACTCCACCAAGTCCTTCCTTGCAATTAATTTTTTCACACCACAAACTCTAGATATAGATCTGCAATCTTCAATACTAGAGCATTTGTAAGCAAATGCTTCAACTGATCAAACTTGGTTGAACACTCCTATATTCATTAAAACTTCTTTCCTTTTCTTTGTAAATATTTAATAGGATAACGAATCCATGATAATTTATTTATGAACCACTCGTAGTAACCTATCATTCCCATGAATGATATAGAAAAATGCTATAGAAAAATCCAATAGAAATATCCTTCCAAATCTTAGAAGTGAACTTTGTATCTCTGTCAGATAAAATTTTCTTGGGAACACCATGCAACCGTGTTATCTCCTTGATGAAGATATGAGCTATGTCACTAGATGAATTAGAATACTTTACTACAATGAAGTGAGCTACCTTTGTCAATCTGTCAACGAAAACCATAATGTAGTTATGTTGTCTTCATGTCCTCGAAAAATTATAATTTTAGTCCATGGAAATGAACTCCATTTCCAGATTATATCTGAATTATTTGAATCAAACCAATTGGGTGCTTACATTCATCCTTTACATGTTGACAATGAAGGCACCTAGCAACAAAATCAACCACATGTTTCTTTACATTCGGCTAATAGTATAACTTATTCATTGGTTTCAACATCTTTTGATATCTATATGACGAAATATGTCTGTATTATTGAAACTCTCTCAAGATAAGCTTCTCGACTCATTTTCATCCAACACATAGATCCTATTCATGAATTTAACCATGCCATATTTTGTGAGATGATAAGACATATCTTCATCACCTATTCCCTAATGTTTTATCATTTGCTTAATATTTTAGTTCATGTCAATATGCTTCCCTGCATGAAAGATCTTCTCCTCCAAGTCTATCATATCTAAACTTATAGTTGATCTATGATTCACATGTATTCTCCTGCTAAGATAATCTGCAACAATGTTCTCCTTTCCCTTGATATAACTGATCTTAAAGTCAAATTGTTGAGGTAGCCAACCATCTAGCTTTCCTGGCATTCAAATTAGGTTCGTCAAACAAGAATCTCAACCCAATGTGATAACTCATTAGAAAAAATCTCGTGACAAGAAGATAGTTCCTCCATGTCCTCAAGGAATGAATGATAACTTCCAACCCGAAATCATGAGTCGCATATTTCAACTCATGCTCATTCGGTTTCCTTGGCACATATCATACCACATGTAATTCCTACAATAATACTCCACCAATTCATTCCTTGCAATTAATTTTTGCACACCACAAACTCTAGATCTAGATCTATAATCTCCAAGACTAGATAATTTGTAAGGAAATGCTTCAACTGATCAAAGTTGGTTGCACACTCCTATATTCATTAAAACTTCTTTCCTTTTCTCTGTAAATATTTAATAGGATAACAAATCCATGAGAAGTTCTTTATGAACCACCCATAGTAACCTGTCAATCCCATGAATGATCTGATCTCATCCACATTCCTAGGAGTATGTCACTCCATGAGATCTCTAATATTTTTTGGGTCCACTTTTGTGCCTTCCTTGGAACAACATGTCCCAAGTAATGAATTTAATTTTGAAATAAATTACGCTTGTTGAGCTGAATACAAATGATGTTTAAAACCTTGACACTACTAACAAGTGTTCTCACATGTTATTCTAATTTTAGATTATATCAATATATCATTAATGAACACTATAATAAACCTTTCCAGTAAGGACACAACACATACTATTAATCAAACACATGAAGGCATCTAGAGAATTAGTCAAAAAAAAGGAACGACAACATACTCATAATTCCCACACATCCCACACTTCAGTACAAAATTTATTGGTTCATTGGTTTAGCAGTGTAATTTTCTTTCCAAGGGGGGAGTCATGGTTATTTTTTTTCATGGTGCTACCACGTTTTCTGGAGGAATTTGATGGAGGATGTCAAGGCACCACACTAAAATATGCGAGCATGGATGGAAGCTTTTCTACACCATCCCTTTTCTAGAACATGTCATGATTTTGAGAAATACGTGGGGTGGAATATTCCCTGAGATTTAGAGCTTAACAAAATATATTCTTCCTTTATTTTAGAGTATAAAATAACTTTCCTTTGCGTAAATTTCAAGTAATTTTGCAGAGGTTTTGAGGGGGGAAATATATTATCAAGATCAAACCCAAAAATGGAACACTCACATGCATCATCATTTGGAGGAGTTTGTTGGATGATACTGAGACCTGATGTTAAACCCTATTTGTAAAGAAATTGCTCGATCTAAGGGAGAAGAATCCACACATAGATACCCCGTATTAGACAATGAGTTCTTGGTATAATGGGCTCAGTGGATCCTTGATATAGGGCACACCAGTGGTTATTTTAACTAATACTTCCAAACGATTTCCCTTTACTAGCAGATGAGTTTTTTTATTAGGGCACACACTACTAGATTGATAAGAGCATAGGGACGATGCCCTTCATTCCTTGGAGCACCTTCACTGCTATCTAAGAGACACGGACTGTATATTAGGCAAACTAGAGGAGTAGCTTGGTATTCCCCTTGTGGTGGGAATTCCTCATGAAGGCTCAAAGGAGATTTTTTAGATTGTAGTGAGAGAGTCAGAGCTCTCAATGTAGCTATCTCATGTTTTTTTATGTGTTTCCTATGATATTAGTGAATTTCTATTTAGTGCATGTTAGGATAGAACTGTAGTTATATTTTGAATTTTGTAGTTTCCTTTTGTTTTCATTTTCCTCCCTATGGAGAGTCTTTTTACGGTTATGATCTGGTCTCCTTGTGAGAGATTGACAAAAAAAAAAGAAAAAAAGAAGAAGATATATCTCTTGATATAATATCAAGTTTCAATAGGAAATAAAAATTTTACCTTAGAAAAACTAAAAATATAAATTATCCAATAAATTAGGCATATTGGGGCAACCTCTTCAGCAGACCATTACGGAACATGAAGGGCAATTCTGTCGTCGCCGTAGTAGGCGGAAAGAAGAAGTTGTTTTGACACCGGCTATGCGAATTTTCATTGGCGAATATGCGGATTACACGAATTATGATTAGTCAATATATGGGATTATCCACGAATATATCACAAAATCAAAATACGCGAATTATCATCGGTGAATATATTGGATTATTCACGAATTATCACCAATTATCTCACTTGATATGCCAGCTATCACCGCCAGTTGAAATGCGATCTGTCGTCGGATACGCTAGGTATAAGCACTTGAAATGGGTTTTGAAATGCGATATGTCCTCGAATACGCGAGGTATAACCACTTGAAATTTGTTCTGTGAACCCATACGCTGATGGATAAGCCGATCATTACGCTGATATGCAATCGTTTTCAATGGATATGCGAATGTTTACGCGAGGTCTCTGTCGTTTATCCGATGATATCTCATCGATATGCGAGTAACATCCGTCGAATATGCGGCAATCTCACTGGTTATGCGAGCTATCACTACCGATATGCGAATTATGATACGCGACCTATCAGTGAATCTCGGCTTATCATTAGATATAGTAATTATCAGTGGATAGGCGGGTTATGAGGAGGGATATGCAGATCATTACGCGTATTTTCTGGGGTTTTAGCGAAATTAAATTGAAAACGGTCAGATTTACCCAAGTTCGATTCTCATCGGGTATCATTTTCCCATTCAAGCTTTAAAAAACAAAACAATGAGGAGTGATCAGTGTGTGTAGCTAAATAACAACAACATATCCTTCACAGTAACTCTGTGACTGCGATTTCGAGAATTCCCCTGGCATTTTGGCCAGGCATCGAATCGATCTATGAACCCAATGCCCCTCTCTCCCTCCAAAAGCTTCCTATTATAAAACGTATCAAATGTCCCATTCCCGTTATAACAATCCTCTTCTAATTCGGATCCTAATTTTCTCGGTTTGGGAGCCAAGATTTCAATTCCACCGTCTTGAAAGTACCAAATCATAACAAATTGCAAAGTATAAGTAACGACATTCCAGCTCTCAGTTTATGAAAAAATCGTCGAGAATGCTGATGGAAATTTATGATAATTTCAAACAAAACTGAGGAAGCAAAAGTTCCTCAACTCAACACAATGAAATGAGAGAAATCTGGACAAAGAAGATGGAGAAAAGCTCTGTTTCTATTAACCATAAAAATGACAATAAAAATTACAAACTTCTTCAGAACTACAGTTCTGGAATAACTAAAAACTCCATACTCTGTTTTTACAAACTCTGTTTTTTAACACAGATTACAGTTGCTGAAACACGTGTTTCAGCAAAACGTGTTTCAGCAACAGTCAGACAGTTGCTGAAACACAGACGCAGTTGCTGAAACAGCCTGTAGAATGCATGCTGCTCCCAAAACACAGCGACTCTGTTTTCTTGTTGTTTTCTCTGCTCTGTCTTCTTCTCTGCCTTCTTCAATTTCTCAGACTCTCTTCTATTTCTTCTAACCTCAAAATGAACTGATGTTCATCATATTTATAAGCAAAAACATATTTGACTTATAATATTTAAAAATACATAATATCTTCTGATCTTTATCTGCGTATTGAATGCAGATAGGCGGTGAGAGTTAACGTGCTGGGTTTTGGTAAATAAAATCGGCTGTATGCAGGCTCAATAAATTCTGCTAATTTATTGCTTGACTTTCAGCCATCTGCCTTGCTAAAATATCTACGGCAATCAGATTTTGTTTCCAGCTGTTTATGTTGCAGTTGGAATTAAATTCCAACACTCCCCCTTAATTTCAACTGCTGGGTTTTTCACCATACCCAGGCATTCTCTGAAATGATCAAAACTTTTCTTTGCCAATGGTTTTGTCAAGATATTAGCCAGCTGATCCTCTGTTCTGCAGTGCTGCAAAACAATCTCACCATTGTTAACCAATTCACGTATGAAGTGAAATTTGGTGTCTATGTGCTTTGTCCTTTTATGAAAAACAGAATTCTTTGACAATGCTATTGCCGAGCTATTGTCACAGTAAATGGTTGTGCCCTTTTCTTGTTCATGACTCAAGTCTCTGAGAACTCTTCTCAGCCACACTGCTTGGCATGCTGCTGCTGTTGCTGCCACGTACTCTGCCTCTGCTGTTGATAAAGCCACAACTGGTTTCTTCTTGGAAGCCCATGAGATGGCTCCCGATCCCATATGAAACACATATCCCGATGTGCTTTTCCTATCATCAACACTTCCAGCCCAATCACTGTCAGTGTAACCTGTCAACATGAAACTTTCAAAAGAGGAGTATAAAATACCAAACCCCTTCGTTCCATTCACATACCTTAGAATCCTCTTGGTTGCCTGCCAATGAGTCTCTTTCGGTCTTTCCATAAATCTGGATATTAAACTCACAGCGTGCATAATGTCCGGCCTAGTTGCAGTCAAGTACATGAGGCTGCCAACTATGCTCTTGTACAATTTTGGATCAAAATCCTTGCTGCTGTCTTCTTTGGTCAGTTTCAACCCCATTACAGTTGGATTCACAGCTGCCTTGTTGTTCTGCATGTTAAATCTCTTTAACACTGCTTCTACATATTTACCTTGGGAAATGAAAACACCATTTTCACTTTGGTCTACTTCAATTCCAAGAAAATATCTTAAGAAGCCCAAGTCAGTCATTTCAAATTCACTTTTCATGACTGCTTTAAAATCAGCAATGAGAGAAGCATCATTGCTAGTAAAAATTAAATCATCTACATATAAAACAACAATAAGAATGTTACCGTCATTCTCCTTTATGTAGAGTGTGGGTTCACCATCACACTTCTCAAACC
Organism: Pinus albicaulis; assembly: GCA_034641835.2. NCBI lineage: Eukaryota > Viridiplantae > Streptophyta > Pinopsida > Pinales > Pinaceae > Pinus > Pinus albicaulis. The sequence continues at coordinate 65,280 of JAXQQM020069543.1, forward strand.
CATTCTCAATCAGATAAGCATCTATTCTGCTGTACCATGCTCTTGGAGCTTGTTTGAGCCCATAAAGAGCCTTCTTCAGTTTGCAAACTTTATGCTCTTGGCCTTCAACTTCATAGCCTGGAGGTTGTTCAACATAAACCTCTTCTTTTAACACTCCATTCAGGAATGCAGATTTAACATCCATCTGATAAATCTTCCATTTGTGTTGTGCCACAATAGACAACACTGTTTTGACTGTTTTCATCCTTGCTATTGGTGCAAAGGTTTCATCATAGTCGTTGCCTTGTTGCTTCTTGTAGCCTTTCACAACAAGTCTTGCTTTGTGCCTGTCGATCTTGCCTTCAGCATTGCTTTTGGTCTTATAGACCCACTTAACTCCAATGGCATCTTTGCCTTCAGGGAGGTCCACTAACTCCCATGTTTTACTCTTCTCAATTGCACCAATTTCTTCATTCATTGCTTCAATCCATTTATCTTCATTTACAGCATCTTCAAAATTAATTGGGTCATCAACATGAAAATATAAAGCGAATAATGAATTCAGACCGGTATTATTACTTACCTCTCCTTGTTCATAAATCTCATTCAGATTTCTGAATCTTGGTCTTCTTGGTGTGCTTGGAGTTCCATCCGAACTTGAGGGTATTTGTGATCCCTGTGGTGTGCTTGGAGAAGCACTTCCTTGACTTCTCAAGGCTGTTCTAATTCCAGCTTGTGGTGTGGTTTGTTGTACTTGCTGTGGTGGAGGAGGAGCCACCAAAGAAGGGTTATTTGCTGCTGTCCCTTCCTCTTCTTCTTCATGAGACACAATTGTCTTCACATTCACCGTCTTCTCTAAGCTTCCATCCCAAGCTTCATCCTCGATGAACTACACATCTCTGCTTACTATCAATTTCTTGGTCAATGGATTATAGAGTTTGTATGCTTTTGACTCATCACAATAGCCAATAAAGACACACTTCTCCCCCTTATTGTCAAGCTTCTTCCTTAGCTGATTTGGTACATGTGCATATGCTACACAGCCGAATACTCTCATGTGAGTGACAGTTTGCTTTTGACCACTCCATGCTTCTTCTGGTATTTTGTTCATGACAGCTTTGGTTGGGCATCTATTCAAGATGTAAACTGCGCAAGTGACAGCTTCAGCCCAATACTCATGCGGCAAGTGTTTTGCCTTCAGCATACTTCTGACCATGTCAAGAATGGTCCTATTCTTCCTTTCTGCAACACCGTTTTGCTGAGGTGTGTACCTCGCGGTGAACTGCTTTTGTATGCCATTCTCTCTACAAAAACGCAGAAAGTCTTTGGAGATGTACTCTCCACCTCTATCTGTTCTGAGCACTTTGATATAATGCCCACACTGTTTCTCAACAAGATTTTTGAAGTGGCGGAATTTCTCAAACACTTCACTCTTCTGTTTCAGCATATACACCCATGTCTTTCTGGTGTAATCATTAATGAAAGTTAAAACATATTAATTTCCGGCAAATGATGGTATTTGCATCGGTCCACACACATCAGAGTGAACAATTTCCAATGGTGCTTTTGCCCTTATACTCTTTCCTGCTGGAAAGCTTTCTTTGTGTTGCTTGCCCAAGATGCAGCCTTCACAAAGGCTGTCCGGTTTCTCGATCAATGGAAGTCCCTTTACCATTCCCTTTCTGTGCAATAGATTCAAGCCTCCGAAATTGAGATGTCCAAATCTCAAGTGCCACAACCAATTTTCATCTTTCACTTGTTCCTGAAAGACTTCTTGTGTTACAGCTGCAATAGTTCTACCTTCCTTCAAATCTGCCCTGAGTTTGAGAGGAAACATTCTATTGCTGGTCATCTGCACCTGTGCAATGATCTTCTTACTTGGAGGTATGTCTCTTATTTTACACATATCATCTTTGAAGAACACATTATAACCTTTGTCAATGAGCTGTCCAATGCTCAAAAGATTACATTTCAGACCCGGTACATAGTATACCTCTGGCACAATCATCTGTTCTCCATTTCTTGCTCGGATACTGACTCTGCCCTTACCCTTGACAGATATCTTACTATCAGTTCCTGTTGTTACCTCAGATTTCACATTTTCATCCAGATTGGCAAACATTGCAATATTTCCAGTCATGTGATTACTACAACCCGAGTCTAAGAGCCAAAAATCTTCTTGTTTGTCTTGTGCAATGTTACATGTTAACAGCACAATCTTTGAATTCTTATCTTCTTCATTTGCAAAATTAGCATTCTGCCTACTATTCATGTCATTTTTCTTTTTCCTACATTCATTGGCATAGTGCCCATATTTCTTACAATAATGACACTGGACTTGGGATTTGTCATACCTTTGTCCATGAGCTTGTTTTTTGCTTGAACCTTCATCTTGGTTCTGATTGCAGCTCCTTCCGCTTGTGCTTGCAGGATTATTTCTGCCTTTGTTTTGGCTTCTTCCACGACCTCTGTTATTTGCTCTGCCTCGACCTTTTCCTTGGCCAAAAGACATCTGAGTCTTGAATGCTTTCTCAAAAGAGGAATCTGTTCCTCTACTTAGTCTGTGTTCATGAGACATAAGAGAAGCACTAAGTTCATCTACTGTGAACTGTGAGAGATCCTTTGTTTCTTCTATTGCTACCACAACAGCTTCAAACCTTGAGGGTAAACTTCTCAAGATCTTCTCAACAATCCTTCTTTCTTCAAGAATTTCACCATGAGATCTAATCTGGGTTATCAACCCAATAACCTGAGTGAAGAATGAATCTATTGTATCAGATTCCTTCATGCTGAGTGTTTCAAAGTCTCTCCTCAACATCTGCAACTTTGCAGTCTTCACCTTCTCCATGCCCTGATAAGCAGTTTTGAGAATATCCCATGCTTCCTTGGATTTTGTTGCTGCTGCAATCCGTGGAAAAACACTTTCATGCACTGATTGGAAGAGAAAAAAGAGGGCTTTGGCATCCTTCTTCCTGTCATTCTTCAACTGATCTCTTTGTGCTACTGTCAAAGCAGCCAATGCTGCTGCATCTGCAGGTTCAGCATAACCAGTTTCAACCAGCTCCCATATTCCTTGAGAAGCAAACAATGCTTTCATTGTTATGGACCAATAACTGTGATTTTTCCCATTAAACTGTGGCAGTTGGGAATTTTTCAAACCAGTTCCAGCATCTGCCATCTTAACCTTTAAAAATCAAGAAAAGATACTGACTGTATAATTAAAAACAAGCAAGAACTTTCTTTGCTGGAGAAAATCTGCTCACTAAACTTCTTACAGCTCCTACAGTGAAAAAAAAGCTCTGTTTTTGACTCACTGAGTGCCTAGACCAGCTCCGATACCATGATGGAAATTTATGATAATTTCAAACAAAACAGAGGAAGCAAAAGTTCCTCAACTCAACACAAAGAAATGAGAGAAATCTGGACAAAGAAGATGGAGAAAATCTTTGTTTCTATTAACCATAAAAATGACAATAAAAATTACAAACTTCTTCAGAACTACAGTTTTGGAATAACTAAAAACTCCATACTCTGTTTTTACAAACTCTGTTTTTTAACACAGATTACAGTTGCTGAAACACAGACGCAGTTGCTGAAACAGCCTGTAGAATGCATGCTGCTCCCAAAACACAGCGACTCTGTTTTCTTGCTGTTTTCTCTGCTCTGTCTTCTTCTCTTCCTTCTTCAATTTCTCAAACTCTCTTCTATTTCTTCTAACCTCAAAATGAACTGTTTTTCATCATATTTATAAGCAAAAACATATTTGACTTATAATATTTAAAAATACAAAATATCTTCTGATCTTTATCTGCTTATTGAATGTAGATAGGCGGTGAGAGTTAACGTGTTGGGTTTTGGTAAATAAAATCGGCTGTCTGCAGGCTCAATAAATTCTGCTAATTTATTGCTTGACTTTCAGCCATCTGCCTTGCTAAAATATCTACGGCAATCAGATTTTGTTTCCAGCTTTTTATGTTGCAGTTGGAATTAAATTCCAACAAATGCTTGGCGGGCTCCATTCGGAGGTCCTTGCGAAGGAGTTTACTTCATTCGAGAACAGGAGTGACTCGCCATAACAACCTGGTTTGAAAAAATTGCATCAGAGGACAATCTTATCGATTTCCCTTACGGTGGCCTTTCATTCTACCATTAAAATTGCTTCACATTTAACAATTCCTCACCAATTACAGCTGCATTTATAACTTCAATCAGTGGTGGGAGGGTTTACAGTACCGCGGGATAGTCTGAATTCTAACTATTCTGCATTTTGTTTTGTTTGTTTTGGTATATTAATTAACTTTATTCTGCATTTTGTTTGTTTTGGTATATTTAAGTTTGTTTGAAATTTGGTAAATATATATTGCCCAAACGACCGAGTTTGATTCATTCGAGAACAGAGGGTTGAGATGCTAAAACTATGGATGGCTAGCTCCATGGGGTTTGAGCAATTTTGGGGTCTGATGAGCAATTTTGGGCTGCATGGGGTTTGAGCAATTTTGGGGTTTATTGAGCAATTTTGGGCTCTTTCATGGCGGAACTTCTTAATGTCTGTATGTATCTGTTATCGCAGATCAAGGGAGATCAGGCCAGGAGCTCTAATGTCTGCGGCAGTTTATGTAAATACACAGCCCACGAGTTGGAAAAACTTTTAACATTAAACATTAATAATTCACGGCATTTCATTTCACCAATTTTTTTTTTTACAGATTCATTTTCTTTTTATTTTTGTATATATATATATATATGAATTTGTTAAGCTTTAGCAAGGGCTAGATGCAAGAAGGCGAGGTGTTCTGTTGGTCCGCCAGATGCGTTCCATGAAAGAGAAGGCATTAATAAAAGAAAATTAAGTGAAAGGTTATATATGTTAATTATAATTTATAATATTATTATTATTTTATAGTCTTAATATTTAATCTTTAAAACATATTAATACTCTTCAATAATAATATAATTAATATTCTTTAATAATAATAATATAATTAAAATTATTCCTTTAAAATGTTAATATTTATTTTTTTAAATAATATATGATCTTATAAGTTAATATAAAATTAAATAAGTTAAATTTAATTATAAATGTATGATAATATCATAATGTATTATTATCAAGGAATACACTTTTTAACACATCTATTGTTAAAATGTTGATTTAAGTAACACATTTCTTATATTGAACACACCTACCCTTGCTTTGACATTTTTATACATTTTAATATTTTTATTAAATAATAAAATCATATACTGGGCAAAATTTGACCAAATTGGGTGAAAAAAGAGTCATTTTTACATGATTTTGATGCTCTGAAGCTAATGGAACATGTTTCATAGATGTTGGAGCACTTCTAAAAGTGTTTTTTCCACTTTGAATATTAATGAAGCCTAGGGCCACTAGGAGAGGAGGTCATACCTAGATCAGCTTGAGACCATTTTCATAGATTGAATAGTCTATTTTGAGGTTTTCATTTTCAGATCAATAGGGTTTCCAAATAGGGACCATTAGGAAGGTACAAAATCCTAGAACCCAAGCATGATAATTGTTGTTAGCACTTCGTAGTTTTCCTAGGTTGAGGAGGAAAACTTCAGAGGTAACCACAAACCACTTGTAGGATTAGAAACTAGCATTTCCAATCCCAGAGAGGGATATCTCTTGATAGATTTCAATAAATCATAGTCTAGGGTTTTGGGCTAGGTATGAATATCAAGGTATTGGTTTTAAAATTGTGGTTGCAGAATGAAGGAAGAACCCATTGGGCAAGGAGTCATAAGGATTTTCAGTAATCAATCACAGATAGATAAAGGAAAGCTTCAATTACGACAAGGTAGGAAAACTCCTGGATATTATAGAACTGTTGGGGGTGGATGAGATGAATAATATTTAGGATAAATTCAAATATGGAGCATACACAAATGAATTATACACATAAATGTTAGAAGAAAACAGTGAGATTTATTAACACGCCAGAGCATAATATTGCAAGAAAATTCTACTCATCATCTTCTTGTAAACAATTTAAGAAAGAGTACCAATGTGAAACTTGAAAGAAAAACATATTTAAAAAGAGGAAAACATCACCATTTTCTTGACATAAGAATCCTGAAACCAAGCGTCCTTTGTATTGTTGAATTGATTACTTCTATTTGAGCTCCACAACTTACAATCAAAGAAAAAGTCTTATTTTACTTCACAATCAACCCCTTCTACATTCAAGATGATGAAATATATGCAAAATATTTTTCCTAAGTTTAAGGTGGTCGAAATCCACCCATTCCCAATTTATATGGAACTAATTTCATGAAAATAGGAAAGACAAACCACTAATCTAGAAAATAGAAAAGCATCTTTGACTTTTACCTACAAAATTGCCTACACTCCTAATACATTGAAATTGTACAAATCAACATGGATGAATCCTTTTATAATGGTAAAACATAAATAAATAAATGATCAAAGACTTCATTTTCCACACTAAGGTGAAAATTTGGTCGAAAACATTTTATGTCTTTAAGCGCAACACTTACTGAGCGCAACACTTCCTGAGCGCAACACCTCCTGAGCACATCATATGTCCTTCTATTTATTTGACTTCATCAATCGATGAAATCATATAAAAAACTTTGTATATGAACTTTATTTTGTAATGAAAACATATATTCCCCGTAGATATAAAAAAATTTCCCAAAATGTGACCTTGAAGGAATACTAGTTTAGTTGCTCTTTTTGTGCACACATCTATGGGTAGAAACTATATTTTGTGAATAGATGTCAAATGGTGAGTCCAAATGGGCTGAGTTTTTTACAAAAAGTGAATATCATCATAATTCATATTCACAAAAACTTGAGCCAAGTACGACCCACATATATCAATAAAACAATGACTGTGTTTGAGCGCAACGACTGATAGTTTATAAATATCTCCCAAACCATGATAGTCGTGTAAAAACTGAGAGAGTTTTTTGTTATTTGTCCCATTGTTGAAAAATATTTCTTTTTTTTCCAAATATTCATCTCAATTTGGTCAGAAATAAATCTTAAATTTGACTATGTGAAAATGTTGCGCCTGTGCGCAACGCCATCTATTTTTCATTGTTTAAGCCACAATCAGGTATCTAAAAAATATGCACATGTTGGTGATGATGTTGACACTATTAGTGATAAAACACACTCCTTTCAAGCCTCCTTTCACAAAAGATGCAAAACATTCATCTATAGAACAAAAAATCGAACCCTAATGCTTTATCAATAATGCATCAAACTTCTGGTTGATGTCTAAAGTGTCTGAAAATGTGAATAATGAAACATGGATTATTATCTTAAACAACATTTAAATTCTTTTAAAAATAATCAACACTAATATTTAAAAATACATATTAATAAATTTGTTACATAGATTCTACTCTTAGGTCTAAGGGATTTTAACTCTCGGGAACTTGGGAGTATAAGAACACATTTTACCAGTTATATATCCAAAGGAAAATATGCCAGAAGAATGGAGAGGTTGAAGGACTACCGTAGATGCTAAAAAGGAAAAAATAGACTCTAGAAGAATGTGCAAAGAAGTGGATGAAAATGACTAGTCACCTAATCCAAAATGTAGCGGAACTACTCATTAGCTCACGAAAAGTGATTCTTCTATAGGGTTACTATCCCATCTCTCAATCCTCTCTTCCATCAAAATATTTATCTATAGTATTCGACGCCTCAACAACAAGGGGAAGCAGAGAAACCTTATAGATAGAATTGAAAGAGAAAAATCAGAGTTTTTGATTTTGTAGGAAACCAAAGTGTCTACTCAAGATGATAAAGAAATTAAAAATCATTGTTGGAAAGGAAGAAACTTGATGGCTCTAGATTCCAAAGGGAGCAAAAAAGTGTTCACCATCATTCGGAACCCACAAAAAACTATATTTCAAGACTCGGTGGCATGTCAAAACATACTCACCAAGGAGCCACAAGGAGGGGTGAAACCCCCTCCTATTGTAAGGTATTTACAAGAAATATGGGTGGGGGGGGGGGGGAAGTTGAAACTTCCCCTAGCAATAATAACACGAGTGAGACTCCAATTATTGTTGTGGAATGGAAATCCTACATCAAAGGGAAGTACTTATAAAAATCCACCAAAAAACCCAAATTTGTAATGTCGAATAATTGTACGGAGGAATCAAGCAAACACATGAAAGACCATGCTCTAATTTGTAAATTCATGTCGATCTTGCCATTAACCTAAAGGCTTTTTTCATGGTGATTTTTGCACATTTTGAAAAATCAAAAGAGGTTCTTTGAAACTGGCTCGTATCCCCTCAATAACGCATGATTATTTATGCATTTCTAGGATGAATGCTACAACCAGAACAAACATAAATTTATTGCTTCGTTTATTTGGATATGGATCTTCTCATTACTAGAAGACCTCTAGGAACTTGAATATCTCGAGGTTATAGTCAATGCAATAAGAGAAATCATGAAGGTTTTAAAATCATGAAACAACGACCGTTATCTTCCTAACCAAGAATTTATGTCTATATGAAAATCTTGAAGCCGCTCCCTGAACCAATTAACATCAATTGCCACAATTAAATCTAGATGCAACACTTCGATTACAAACATGTCATATTTTAATTCCAACCATGTTATGAAATTCAATGGTATTGGCGGAAATCTAGGATGTGAGAAATGGAAAGCTAGGATGTATAGGTGATCATATTTTGGATTAGGGGAAATTTTTTTCCAAATATTCAAAGTGCTCAAAATCGATTGGAAACTTAACAACAGTGAATATCTCGTTGCCAGGAATTGGGCACAATTCATTTCGTCGAAAACAGAGTCTAGATGAAGAAAATAGAGCATGTTGTTCATTTTCCTAAACAACTAAAACAATTGCAGAACATGACATAATGGTGACATGGCAGCCGAGTCAGCAGAACACAAATATTCTGGGAATATTCTTCAATTTCACCCAATGACACTGTGACAAGTTTCATTGCATGATTTTCTAGTTTGGTTGGAAGGTGAATTTGCTTTATGAACTAGTGGACCGTATCCAAATTTCGAATTGATTTTATTACAAATTAGTTCAAATTCCATACATATCCTATGGTAGAATTATATGCAAAGTCTGGAGTTGGTGCATTTCAATTATATATAAAGGTTGTGTGTGTGTGTGTGTGTGTCGGTGAAAAAATATACAACGACGAAGGGTGGAGTTTGGGGTTTGACCCCATGACCTCCCCCGAATGAATGGAGTAGTAAACCAATAGCCGAAGACATTAGTACTTAACAATCTATGCATTTGACTTATATTTGATGTCTTATATTTGATCCAACGGAGGTTTGGAGGGGGCTAGCACCCTCCCCATAAGACCTTACCATAGGACCAATGGAAGGTGGTGTCAATATTAAGAGTGCGGATTAAATTATTAATATGGGTTTATTAACCCATAATTTAAGATTTAAGAACTAAGCATTCTTCTAATGTTGGATTAGAGTTAAACGCGCTTAATACGCAAAACTAAAACTTATCTGATCATTAATATTTGATTAGCATTAATAAAATACAGTTAAATTGGTGGAATTTTCGGCAGAACCACCAATATAGGAGCTGCCCCCAAATTTGGCGGCCCTAACTAGAGTTTTCTCGAGTTTTGGAGGCAGTTTACTAGGAAAATTTGTTTTGGGCATATATTGTGCAAAATTTGACCAAATTGGGAGAAAGAAGAGTCGTTCTTAGATTATTTTGATGCTCTAAAGGTAATGGAACAGGTTTCAGAGGTGTTGGAGCACTTCTAAGAGTTTTTTTTCCACTTTGAATATTAACGAAGCCTAGGGCCACCAGGAGAGGAGGTCATGCCTAGGTCAGTTGGAGACCATTTTCATAGATTGAATAGTATCTTTTGAGGTTTTTGGGTCTTTTGAATCCAATTGAGTAGGTTTCAAAGCCATTGGAGCACTGTAGGTGAATGTGATCAAACATTTTACCATTAATCCAAAGAGGGCCTAACATGTTGAAGCAGGTCCATGGAGATGTAGACCAGGAGGGGTGAACTTTTTTATCAACTATTATGTAATCTGTATGATGTGTGTTATTTCTCTGCATTTTATTTGTTGTACATGAGATTTTAACAACTAATTAACTCATAAATTCCTCATAAAAAACACAAAAACTTGACACATAAACCACTTCACAAATGGCTAATTTGAGACGATCCTAAACACATTTTTTTAATGCTGATGAGGGAGATAGCACAACAAAACTAGTTTTCCCATATTCAGATCAATAGGGTTTCTAAATAATGACCAATAAGCAAGTACAAAATCCTAGAACCCAAGCATGATAATTGTTGTTAGCACTTCATAGTTTTCCTAGGTTGAGGAGGAAAACTTCAGAGGTAACCACAAACCACTTGTAGTATTAGAAACTAGCCTTTCCAATCCCAGAGAGGGATCTCTCTTGATAGATTTCAATAAATCACAGTCTAAGGTTTTAGGCTAGGTATGAATATCAAGGTATTGGTTTTAAAATTGTGGTTGCATAATGAAGGAAGAAGCCATTGGGTAGGGAGTCATAAGCGTTTTCAGTAATCAATCACAGATAGATAGAGGAAAGCTTCAATTACGACACGGTAGGAAAACTCCTGGATATTATAGAGCTGTTGGGGGTGGATGAGATGAATAATATTTAGGATAAATTCAAATATGGAGCATACAAAAATGAATTATACACATAAATGTTAGAAGAAAACAGTGAGATTTCTTAACAATCTAGAGCATAATATTGCAAGAAACTTCTACTCATCATCTTCTTGTAAACAATTTAAGAAAGAGTACCCATGTGAAACTTGAAAGAAAAACATATTTAAAAAGAGGGAAAAATCACCATTTTCTTGACATAGGAATCCTGAAACCAAGCATCATTTGTATTGTTCAATTGATTACTTCTATTTGAGCTCCACAACTTACAATCAAATAAAAAGTGTTATTTTACTTCACAATCAACCCTTTATATATTCAAGATGATGAAATATATACAAAATATTGTTCCTAACTCTAAGGGGGTTGAAACCCACCCATTCCCAATTTATATAGAACTTATTTCATGAAAATAGGAAAGACAAACCACTAATCTAGAAAATAGAAAAGCATCTTTGACTTTTACCTATAAAATTTCCTACACTGCTAATACATTGAAATTGTACAAATCAGCATGGATGAATCCTTTTATAATGGTAAAACGTAAATAATTAAATATTAACATATGAAAATGCCAACCAAGTCAAGAACTTCCATGCAGCACCTGACCATAGATTGGCTAAACCAAATATTTCTTTCACCCAATCAACACCACCCCATATTCCAAGCATGAATGTGGGTCTCATGGAATAGACCAAGAAAAAACAACCAGGGCTTCCAGAGGCCAAACCACCTCAACCCTTAACCATAGGGATTCCACCTGTATGGTATAGAAATCAATAAACATAATGAGATCATTCTCTAAATAGGTTTTCCAAGGCCCTAGGAACTAGTAACTCAACCCACAACTATCACAAGGCTCTAGAGAATTTGTCTAATCCAACTCTAAGGACCAATAACTCAATCCACCAAAGGTTCCAGAGCATTTGTCCCAACCTAGGATCCAGGACTAGTAACTCAACCCAAGATATTACAACGCTCTAGAGTGTTTGTTCCAACACACAAACATAGGAAAAAACTAAGATCCAATAAAAAAAAAAAGGAAGTGCAAAAACCCATAATTCCATGGCTATCCAAGAAATGGCAAGGCAATGTTCAAATCTCTATCAATCCAGGAAACCTTCCATGATAATGAAAACACATAACCAAATAATCACATGCATATACGATGTATCAAAAAATGAACATGGATATTATACATATAACATGTTACCTGCAGTTAATCCAATTGTATTTGTTTATATCGATGTCTCCATGTCATTCCTTGCTTCCTTTTCCTTATTTCTCCAATCCAAGTGAATAATGGCTCCAAGAATGCTATAAGTATATTAGAGTGTATGAGAGAGTGTGAATGAAATGAGAGAGTCAAACTGAAAACTGAAAAAAGGCCTACCACCCTAATGTTATCGTCAATCCCTCATGTGTTTTTCTCCACCACAAGTCCAACATCTCAAAGTATTTCTACCATCACCTTTGTATTACTGCTTATTTGAGACCCATGTACTCTATCGACTGCATTGAAATTCCTTTTCAGTGCTACATTATCCTTGTCACCTTTATCCTAAGGACAATAATATATGTGGGGTGGAATCCTTATAATAAAATTAAAAAAATATGGAAACATACCAAATAAAATCGAAATTTCATCTAGTTAGCTTCAATGATTTCAACACTAATTATATTTCTAAGACTTAACATGATGAATTTGTCTTTCAATTGTTCGGAAAAGCATTAGATTATGTGTAACTTTCTAGCACTTCTCAAATTTGGTTTTGGTATATTATCATTATTTACTTGAAATTTGGTTTTGGTATATTATCATTATGGATGGAAGCTTTTCTACTCCATCCCTTTTCTAGAACATGTCATGATTTTGAGATATACGTGGGCTGAAATATTCCCTTAGATTTAGAGCTTAACAAAATATATTCTTCCTTTATTTTATAGTATAAAATGACTTTCCTCTGCGTAAATTTCAAGTAATTTTGCAGAGGTTTGGAGAGGGGAAACATATTATACAATATTTCGACAGAGAAACACAACAATGATTATACAACAAATTCTCCAGTACTAGATTTTCACAAAGAAACATGTGCTTTTGATTACTTTTAAGATTTGAGAATAAAAAATATTAAAGTGTAATTGTATTTAAAAAGCTTTGGAATAAATTTACAGTGGTAAATTTTTGAACTATGAAATAAGATCAGAAAACATTAGATTATGTTAAATATAATTGTATTTGAAATTGAAAAAAACTTCAATTTTAACATCTCATTTCAACCAATAACGAAGTATACGTTTTGTAATATATTTATTTTGGGAAAAAGAGAACTCCTACACTTTAAGACCATATTTAAACCAATAATGAAGTATGTATTTTTTTATATAGTTGGTTTGGATAAAGAAAAAAAGGTATATTCTTAAAACATGTTATTTTTAAGATTTTTAAAGAAAATATTTAAATTTTTCAAATGAAATTAATAGTTTTCAATTGTAATTGGGGGAATTTTTTTCATTAAAATAAAATAAATAATAAATAAATAAATAAATAAAATTGTAAAAGTAAAAATATCAATTATCCAATAAATAAGATTTTTAAATAAAATCTTATCTTTAAAATTTTCAAATGAAATTATACACATTTTTATGAATTTTACCCAGCCATAGATCCTATTCATGAATTTGACTAAGCCATATCTTGTGAGATGATAATACACATCTTCATCAACTATTCCCAAATGTTGTATCATTTGCTTAAGCTTCTAGTACATGTCATCATGCTTCCCTGCATGAAAATATGCTCTTGAAACTCTATCCCATATAAACTTATAGTTGATGTGTAATTCACATGTATTCTCCTGCTAAGAGCATCTACAACAATGTTCTCCTTTCCATTGATATAAATGATCTCAAATTCAAAATTGTTGAGGTAGCCAACCATGTAGCTTTCCTGGCATTCAAATTAGATTGGTAAAACAATAATCTCAACCCACTCTGATCACTCATCAGAACAAATCTCCTACCAAGAAGATAGTTCCTCCACACCTTCAAGGAAAGAATGATAACTTCTAACTCAAAATCTTGAGTCGCATAGTTCAACTCATGCTCATTTGGTTTCCTTGACACATATCATACCACATGTACTTCCTACAACAATACTCCACCAAGTCCTTCCTTGCAATTAATTTTTGCACACCACAAACTCTAGATATAGATCTGCAATCTTTAATACTAGAGCATTTGTAAGCAAATGCTTCAACTGCTCGAACTTGGTTGAACACTCCTATATTCATTAAAACTTCTTTCCTTTTCTCTGTAAATATTTAATAGGATAACGAATCCATGATAATTTATTTATGAACCACTCGTAGTAACCTATCATTCCCATGAATGATATAGAAAAATCCTATAGAAAAATCCAATAGAAATATCCTTCCAAATCTTAGAAGTGAACTTTGTATCTCTGTCAGATAAAATTTTCTTGGGAACACCATGCAACCGTGTTATCTCCTTGATGAAGATCTGAGCTATGTCACTAGATGAATTAGAATACTTTACTACAATGAAGTGAGCTACCTTTGTCAATCTGTCAACGAAAACCATAATGTAGTTATGTTGTCTCTATGTCCTCTGAAAAATTATAATGAAGTCCATGGAAATGAACTCCCATTTCCATTATGGAATTGGAATTGGCTAAATCAAAACAATTGGGTGCTTACATTCATCCTTTACCTGTTGGCAACGAAGGCACCTAGCAACAAAATCAACCACCTGTTTCTTTACATTCGGCTAATAGTATAACTTATTCATTGGTTTCAACATCTTTTGATATCCAAGGTGACGAAAATATGGTTCGACATGAAACTCTCTCAAGATAAGCTTCTCGACTCATTTTCATCCAACACATAGATCCTATTCATCAATTTGACCATGCCATATTTTGTGAGATGATAATACATATCTTCATCACCTATTCCCTAATGTTTTATCATTTTCTTAATATTTTAGTTCATGTCAACATGCTTCCCTGCATGAAAGATCTTCTTCTCCAAGTCTATCACATCTAAACTTATAGTTGATCTATGATTCACATGTATTCTCCTGCTAAGATAATCTGCAACAATGTTCTCCTTTCCCTTGATATAACTGATCTAAAAGTCAAATTGTTGAGGTAGCCAACCATCTTGCTTTCATGGCATTCAAATTAGGTTCGTCAAACAAGAATCTCAACCCGATGTGATAACTCATTAGAACAAATCTCGTGACAAGAAGATAGTTCCTCCATGTCCTCAAGGAAAGAATGATAACTTCCAACCCGAAATCATGAGTCGCATATTTCAACTTATGCTCATTCGGTTTCCTTGACACATATCATACCACATGTAATTCCTACAATAATACTCCACCAAGTCGTTCCTTGCAATTAATTTTTGCACACCACAAACTCTAGATCTAGATCTGTAATCTTCAAGACTAGAGAATTTGTAAGGAAATGCTTCAACTGATCAAAGTTGGTTGCACACTCCTATATTCATTAAAACTTCTTTCCTTTTCTCTGTAAATATTCAATAGGATAACAAATCCATGAGAAGCTCTTTATGAACCACCCATAGTAACATGTCAATCCCATGAATGATCTCATCTCATCCACATTCCTAGGAGTATGTCACTCCATGAGATCTCTAATATTTTTTGGGTCCACTTTTGTGCCTTCCTTGGAACAACATGTCCCAAGTAATGAATTTAATTTTGAAATAAATTACGCTTGTTGAGCTTGGAATACAAATGATGCTTTCTAAAAAACCTTGACACTACTACCAGGTGTTTTGCATGTTATTCCTAATTCTTAGATTATATCAATATATCATTAATGAACACTATAATAAACTTTTCCAGGTAAGGACGCAACATACTATTAATCAAACACATGAAGGTATCTAGAGAATTAGTCAAAATAAAAGGAACCACAACATACTCATAATTCCCATACCTAGTACAAAATGTATTGGTTCATTGGTTTAGCAGTGTAATTTTTGTTCCAAGGGGGGAGTCATGGTTAGTTTGTTTCATGGTGCTACCACGTTTTCTGGAGGAATTTGATGGAGGATATCAAGGCACCACACTAAAATATGCGAGCATGGATGGAAGCTTTTCTACACCATCCCTTTTCTAGAACATGTCATGATTTTGAGAAATACGTGGGGTGGAATATTCCCTGAGATTTAGAGCTTAACAAAATATATTCTTCCTTTATTTTAGAGTATAAAATAACTTTCCTTTGCGTAAATTTCAAGTAATTTTGCAGAGGTTTTGAGGGGGGAAATATATTATCAAGATCCAAACCCAAAAATGGAACACTCACATGCATCATCATTTGGAGGAGTTTGTTGGATGATACGAGACTCGATGTTAAACCCTATTCGTAAAGAAATTTGCTCGATCTAAGGGAGAAGAATCCACACATAGATACCCCGTATTAGACAATGAGGTCTTGGTATAATGGGCTCGGTGGATCCTTGATATAGGGCACACCAGTGGTTATTTTAACTAGTACTCCCAAACGATTTCCCTTTACTAGCGGATGAGTTTTTTTATTAGGGGCACACACTACTAGATTGATAAGAGCATAGGGACGATGCCCTTCATTCCTTGGAGCACCTTCACTTTGCTATCTAAGAGACTCGGATCGTATATTAGGCAAACTAGAGGAGTAGCTTGGTATTCCCCTTGTGGTGGGAATTGCTCATGAACGCTCAAAGGAGATTTTTTAGATTGTAGTCTGAGATTCAGAGCTCTCAATGTAGCTATCTCATGGTTTTTTATGTGTTTCCTATGATATTAGTGAATTTCTATTTAGTGCATGTTAGGATAGAACTCGTAGTTATATTTTGAATTTTGTAGTTTCCTTTTGTTATCATTTTCCTCCCTATGGAGAGTCTTTTTTATGGTTATGATCCGGGTCTCCTTGTGAGAGATTGACAATAGAAAAAGAAGAAGAAGATATATATATCTTGATATAATATCAAGTTTCAATAGGAAATAAAAATTTCACCTTAGAAAAACTAAAAATATAAATTATCCAATAAATTAGGCATACTGGGCAACCTCTTCAGCAGACCATTGCGGAACATGAAGGGCAATTCTGCCGTCGCCGTAGTAGGCGGAAAGAAGAAGTTGTTTTGACACCGGCTATGCGAATTTTCATTGGCGAATATGCGGATTACACGAATTATGATTAGTCAATATATGGGATTATCCACGAATATATCACAAAATCCAGATACGCGAATTATCATCGGTGAATATATGGGATTATCCACGAATTATCACGAATTATCTCACTTGATATGCCAGCCTATCACCGCCAGTTGAAATGCGATCCGTCGTCGGATACGCGAGGTATAAGCACTTGAAATGGGTTTTGAAATGCGATATGTCCTCGAATACGCGAGGTATAACCACTTGAAATTTGTTCTGTGAACCCATACGCTCGATGGATAAGCCGATCATTACGCTGATATGCAATCGTTTTCAATGGATATGCGACTGTTTACGCGAGGTCTCTGCCGTTTATCCGACGATATCTCATCGATATGCGAGTAACATCCGTCGAATATGCGGCAATCTCACTGGTTATGCGAGCTATCACTACCGATATGCGAATTATGATACGCGACCTATCAGTTGAATCGCGAATTATCATAAGATATAGTAATTATCAGTGGATAGGCGGGTTATGAGGAGGGATATGCGGATCATTACGCGTATTTTCCGGGGGTTTTAGCGAAATTAAATTGAGAACGGTCAGATTTACCCAAGTTCGATTCTCATCGGGTATCATTTTCCCATTCAAGCTTTAAAAAAACAAAACAATGAGGAGTGATCAGTGTGTGTAGCTAAATAACAACAACATATCCTTCACAGTAACTCTGTGACTGCGATTTCGAGAATTCCCCTGGCATTTTTGGCCAGGCATCGAATCGATCTATGAACCCAATGCCGCTCTCTCCCTCCAAAAGCTTCCTATCATAAAACGTATCGAATGTCCCATTCCCGTTATAACAATCCTCTTCTAATTCGGATCCTAATTTTCTCGGTTTTGGGAGCCAAGATTTCAATTCCACCGTCTTGAAAGTACCAAATCATAACAAATTGCAAAGTATAAGTAACGACATTCCAGCTCTCAGTTTATGAAAAAAATCGTCGAGAATGCATGGCGGGCTCCATTCGGAGGTCCTTGCGAAGGAGTTTACTTCATTCGAGAACAGGAGTGACTCGCCATAACAACCTGGTTTGAACAAATTGCATCAGAGGACAATCTTATCGATTTCCCTTACGGTGGCCTTTCGTTCTACCATTAAAATTGCTTCACATTTAACAATTCCTCACCAATTACAGCTGCATTTATAACTTCAATCAGTGGTGGGAGGGTTTACAGTACCGCGAGATAGTCTGAATTCTAACTATTCTGCATTTTTGTTTGTTTGTTTTGGTATATTAATTAACTTTATTCTGCATTTTGTTTGTTTTTTTTGGTATATTAATTAAGTTTATTCTGCATTTTGTTTGTTTTGGTATATTTAAGTTTGTTTGAAATTTGGTAAATATATATTGCCCAAACGACCGGGTTTGCTTCATTCGAGAACAGAGGGTTGACATGCTCGAAAACTATGGATGGCTAGCTCCATGGGGTTTGAGCAATTTTGGGGTCTGATGAGCAATTTTGGGCTGCATGGGGTTTGACCAATTTTGGGGTCTATTGAGCAATTTTGGGCTCTTTCATGGCGGAACTTCTTAATGTCCGTATGTATCTGTTATCGCAGATCAAGGGAGATCAGGCCAGGAGCTCTAATGTCTGCGGCAGTTTATGTACATACAGCCCACGAGTTGGAAAAAACTTTTAACATTAAACATTAATAATTCACGGCATTTCATTTCACCAATGATACAGATTCATTTTTCTATATATGTATATATATATATATATATATGAATTTGTTAAGCTTTAGCAACGGCTAGATGCAAGAAGGCGAGGTGTTATGTTGGTCCGCCAGATGCGTTCCATGAAAGAGAAGGCGTTAATAAAAGAAAATTAAGCGAAAGGTTATATATGTTAATTATAATTTATAATATTATTATTATTTTATAGTCTTAATATTTAATCTTTAAAACATATTAATACTCTTTAATAATAATATAATTAATATTCTTTAATAATAATTGATTTTATCCAAATTCCGAATTGATTTTATTACAAATTAGTTCGAATTCCATACATATCCTATGGTAGAATTATATGCAAAGTCTGGAGTTGGTGCATTTCAATTATATATAAAGGTTGTGTGTGTGGTGCATTTCAATTATATATAAAGGTTGTGTGTGTGTGTATCGCATTTCAATTATATATAAAGGTTGTGTGTGTGTGTGTATCAGTGAAAAAATATACGACGACGAAGGGTGGAGTTTGGGGTTTGACCCCATGACCTCCCCCGTATGAATGGAGTAGTAAACCAATAGCCCAAGACATTAGTACTTAACAATCTATGCATTTGAGTTATATTTGATGTCTTATATTTGATCCAACGGAGGTTTGGAGGGGGCTAGCCCCCTCCCCATAAGACCTTACCATAGGACCAATGGAAGGTGGTGTCAATATTAAGAGTGCAGATTAAATTATTAATATGGGTTTATTAACCCATAACTAAGATTTAAGAACTAAGCATTCTTCTAATGTTGGATTAGAGTTAAACGCGCTTAATACGCAAAACTCTAACTTATCTGATAATTAATCTTTGATTAGCATTAATAAAATACAGCTAAATTGGTGGAATTTTCGGCAGAACCACCAATATAGGAGCTGCCCCCAAATTTGGCAGCCCTAACTAGAGTTTTCTTGAGTTTTGGAGGCAATTTACTAGGAAAATTTGTTTTGGGCATATATTGTGCAAAATTTGACCAAATTGGGAGAAAGAAGAGTCATTCTTAGATTATTTTGATGCTCTAAAGGTAATGGAATGTGTCTCGTAGGTGTTGGAGCACTTCCTGGAAAGTTTTTTTATTCCACTTTGAATAGCTAACCGCTCTGAAAATGAGGATATCATGCCTAGGTCATTGGAGACCATTTTTACCATTTTCAGATTGAATAGTCTCTTTGAGGTTTTTGGGTCTTGAACTCAATTGAGTAGTTTGAAAGCGATTGGAGCACCGTAGGTGAATGTGATCAACAAAACATTTACTCATTAATCCAGAGGCCTAATATGTTGAAGCAGTCCATGGAGATGTAGACCAAGAGGGGTGAACTTTATCAACTATTATGTAACTGATGGATGTGTTATTTCTCTCGTATTTTATTTGTTGTACATGAGATTTTAATAACTAAATAACTCATAAATTCACACAAAAAACACAAAACTACACATAAACCACTTCACAAATGGCTAATTTGAGACGATCCTAAACACATTTTTTAATACTGATGAGGGAGATAGCACAACAAAACTAGTTTTCCCATATTCAGATCAATAGGGTTTCTAAATCATGACCAATAAGCAAGTACAAAATCCTAGAACCCAAGCATGATAATTGTTGTTAGCACTTCATAGTTTTCCTAGGTTGAGGAGGAAAACTTCAGAGGTAACCACAAACCACTTGTAGTATTAGAAACTAGCCTTTCCAATCCCAGAGAGGGATCTCTCTTGATAGATTTCAATAAATCACAGTCTAGGGTTTTAGGCTAGGTATGAATATCAAGGTATTGGTTTTAAAATTGTGGTTGCAGAATCAAGGAAGAACCCATTGGGCAGGGAGTCATAAGGGTTTTCAGTAATCAATCACAGATAGATAGAGGAAAGCTTCAATTACGACAAGGTAGGAAAACTCCTGGATATTATAGAGCTGTTGGGGGTGGATGAGATGAATAATATTTAGGATAAATTCAAATATGGAGCATACAAAAATGAATTATACACATAAATGTTAGAAGAAAACAGTGAGATTTCTTAACAATCTAGAGCATAATATTGCAAGAAAATTCTACTCATCATCTTCTTGTAAACAATTTAAGAAATAGTACCCATGTGAAACTTGAAAGAAAAACATATTTAAAAAGAGGAAAACATCACCATTTTCCGAATTCGGAATTTGGATATGCAAAGTGTGTGTGTGTGTGTGTATCGGTGAAAAAATATACAACGACGAAGGGTGGAGTTTGGGGTTTGACCCCATGACCTCCCCCGAATGAATGGAGTAGTAAACCAACAGCCCAAGACATTAGTACTTAACAATCTATGCATTTGAGTTATATTTGATGTCTTATATTTTATCCAACGAAGGTTTGGAGGGGGCTAGCCCCCTCCCCATAAGACCTTACCATAGGACCAATGGAAGGTGGTGTCAATATTAAGAGTGCAGATTAAATTATTAATATGGGTTTATTAACCCATAATCTAAGATTTAAGAACTAATCATTCTTCTAATGTTGGATTAGAGTTAAACGCGCTTAATACGCAAAACTCAAACTTATCTGATAATTAATCTTTGATTAGCATTAATAAAATACACTTAAATTGGTGGAATTTTCGGCAGAACCAGCAATATAGGATCTGCCCCCAAATTTGGCGGCCCTAACTAGAGTTTTCTCGAGTTTTGGAGGCAGTTTACTAGGAAAATTTGTTTTGGGCATATATTGTGCAAAATTTGACCAAATTGGGAGAAAGAAGAGTCATTCTTAGATTATTTTGATGCTATAAAGGTAATGGAACAGGTTTCAGAGGTGTTGGAGAACTTCTAAATTTTTTTTTTCCACTTTGAATATTAACGAAGCCTAAGGCCACCAGGAGAGGAGGTCATGCCTAGGTCAGTTGGAGACCATTTTCATAGATTGAATAGTCTCTTTTGAGGTTTTTGGGTCTTTTGAATCCAATTGAGTAGGTTTCAAAGCCATTGGAGCACTGTAGGTGAATGTGATCAAACATTTTACCATTAATCCAAAGAGGGCCTAACATGTTGAAGCAGGTCCATGGAGATGTAGACCAGGAGGGGTGAACTTTTTTTATCAACTATTATGTAATCTGTATGATGTGTGTTATTTCTCTGCATTTTATTTGTTGTACATGAGATTTTAACAACTAAATAACTCATAAATTCGTCATAAAAAACACAAAAAACTTGACACATAAACCACTTCACAAATGGCTAATTTGAGATGATCCTAAACACATTTTTTAAATACTGATGAGGGAGATAGCACAACAAAACTAGTTTTCCCATATTCAGATCAATAGGGTTTCTAAATAATGACCAATAAGCAAGTACAAAATCCTAGAACCCAGGCATGATAATTGTTGTTAGCACTTCATAGTTTTCCTAGGTTGAGGAGGAAAACTTCAGAGGTAACAAAAAACCACTTGTAGTATTAGAAACTAGCCTTTCCAATCCCAGAGAGGGATCTCTCTTGATAGATTTCAATAAATCACAGTCTAGGGTTTTAGCCTAGGTATGAATATCAAGGTATTGGTTTTAAAATTGTGGTTGCAGAATGAAGGAAGAACCCATTGGGCAGGGAGTCATAAGCGTTTTCAGTAACCAATCACAGATAAATAGAGGAAAGCTTCAATTACGACAATGTAGGAAAACTCCTGGATATTATAGAGCTGTTGGGGGTGGATGAGATAAATAATATTTAGGATAATTTCAAATATGGAGCATACAAAAATGAATTATACACATAAATGTTAGAAGAAAACAGTGAGATTTCTTAACAATCTAGAGCATAATATTGCATGAAAATTCTACTCATCATCTTCTTGTAAACAATTTAAGAAAGAGTACCCATGTGAAACTTGAAAGAAAAACATATTTAAAAAGTGGAAAACATCACCATTTTCTTGACATAGGAATCCTGAAACCAAGCATCATTTGTATTGTTGAATTGATTACTTCTATTTGAGCTCCACAACTTACAATCAAATAAAAAGTGTTCTTTTACTTCACAATCAACCCTTTATATATTCAAGATGATGAAATATATACAAAATATTGTTCCTAACTCTAAGGGGGTCGAAACCCACCCATTCCCAATTTATATGGAACTTATTTCATGAAAATAGGAAAGACAAACCACTAATCTACAAAATAGAAAAGCATCTTTGAATTTTACCTATAAAATTTCCTACACTGCTAATACATTGAAATTGTACAAATCAGCATGGATGAATCCTTTTATAATGGTAAAACATAAATAATTAAATATTAACATATGAAAATGCCAACCAAGTCAAGAACTTCCATGAAGTACCTGACCATAGATTGGCTAAACCAAATATTTCTTTCATCCAATCAACACCACCCCATATTCCAAGCATGAATGTGGGTCTCATGGAATAGACCAAGAAAAAACAACCAGGGCTTCCAGAGGCCAAACCACCTCAACCCTTAACCATAGGGATTCCACCTCTATGGTATAGAAATCAATAAACATAATGAGATCATTCTCTAAATAAGTTTTCCAAGGCCCTAGGAACTAGTAACTCAACCCACAACTATCACAAGGCTCTAGAGAATTTGTCTAATCCAGCTCTAAGGACCAATAACTCAATCCACCAAAGGTTCCAGAGCATTTGTCCCAACCTAGGATCCAGGACTAGTAACTCAACCCAAGATATTACAAGGCTCTAGAGTGTTTGTTCCAACACACAAACATAGGAAAAAACTAAGATCCAATAAAAAAAAAGGAAGTGCAAAAAACCCATAATTCCACATTCAAGAAATGGCAAGGTAATGTTCAAATTTGGCAACCAGAAACCTTCCACATGATAATGAAAACACATAAAACTACAACAATCATACATGCATATGATGTATCAGAAATGAACATGGATATTATGCATATAACATGTTACCTCAGTAGTTAATCCAATTGTAGTTGTTTATATTGATGTCTCCATGTCATTCCTTGCTTCCTTTTCCTTATTTCTCCAATCCAAGTGAATAATGGCTACAAGAATGCTATAAGTATATTAGAGTGTATGAGAGAGTGTGAATGAAATGAGAGAGTCAAACTGAAAACTGAAAAAAGGCCTACCACCCTAATGTTATCGTCAATCCCTCATGTGTTTTTCTCCACCACAAGTCCATCATCTCAAAGGATTTATACCATCACCTTTGTATTACTGCTTATTTGAGACCCATGTACTCTATTGACTGCATTGAAATTCCTTTTCAGTGCTATATTATCCTTGTCACCTTTATCCTAAGGACAATAATATATGTGGGGTGGAATCCTTATAATAAAATTAAAAAAATATGGAAACATACCAAATAAAATCGAAATTTCATTTAGTTAGTTTCAATGATTTCAACACTAATTATATTTCTAAGACTTAACATGATGAATTTGTCTTTCAATTGTTCGGAAAAGCATTAGATTATGTGTAACTTTCTAGCACTTCTCAAATTTGGTTTTGGTATATTATCATTATGGATGGAAGCTTTTCTACTCCATCCCTTTTCTAGAACATGTCATGATTTTGAGATATACGTGGGGTGAAATATTCCCTTAGATTTAGAGCTTAACAAAATATATTCTTCCTTTATTTTAGAGTATAAATTGACAGTCCTCTACGTAAATTTCAAGTAATTTTGCAGAGGTTTGGAGAGGGGAAACATATTATACAATATTTCAACAGAGAAACAGAACAATGATTATACAACAAATTCTCCAGTACTAGATTTTCACAAAGAAACATGTGCTTTTGATTACTTTTAAGATTTGAGAATAAAAAATATTAAAGTGTAATTGTATTTAAAAAGCTTTGGAATAAATTTACACTAGTACATTTTTGAACTATGAAATAAGATGAGAAAACATTAGATTATGTTAAATATAATTGTATTTGAAATTGAAAAAAACTTCAATTTTAACATCTCATTTCAAGCAATAACGAAGTATACGTTTTGTAATATATTTATTTTGGGAAAAAGAGAACTCCTACACTTTAAGACCATATTTAAACCAATAACGAAGTATGTATTTTTTTATATAGTTGGTTTGGATAAAGGAAAAAAAGTATATTCTTAAAACATGTTATTTTTAAGATTTTTAAAGAAAATATTTAAAATTTTCAAATGAAATTAATAGTTTTCAATTGTAATTGGGGGAATTTTTTTCATTAAAATAAAATAAATAATAAATAAATAAAAAAAAAATTTGAAAAAGTAAAAATATCAATTATCCAATAAATAATATTTTTAAATAAAATCTTATCTTTAAAATTTTCAAATGAAATTATACACATCTTTATGAATTTTACCCAGCCATAGATCCTATTCATGAATTTGACTAAGCCATATCTTGTGAGATGATAATACACATCTTCATCAACTATTCCCAAATGTTGTATCATTTGCTTAAGCTTCTAGTACGTGTCATCATGCTTCCCTGCATGAAAATATGCTCTTGAAACTCTATCCCATATAAACTTATAGTTGATGTGTAATTCACATGTATTCTCCTGCTAAGAGCATCTACAACAATGTTCTCCTTTCCATTGATATAACTGATCTCAAATTCAAAATTGTTGAGGTAGCCAACCATGTAGCTTTCCTGGCATTCAAATTAGACTGGTAAAACAATAATCTCAACCCACTCTGATCACTCATCAGAACAAATCTCCTACCAAGAAGATAGTTCCTCCACACCTTCAAGGAAAGAATGATAACTTCTAACTCAAAATCTTGAGTCGCATAGTTCAACTCATGCTCATTTGGTTTCCTTCACACATATCATACCACATGTAATTCCTACAACAATACTCCGCCAAGTCCTTCCTTGCAATTAATTTTTGCACACCACAAACTCTAGATATAGATCTGCAATCTTCAATACTAGAGCATTTGTAAGAAAATGCTTCAACTGCTCAAACTTGGTTGAACACTCCTATATTCATTAAAACTTCTTTCCTTTTCTTTGTAAATATTTAATAGGATAACGAATCCATGATAATTTATTTATGAACCACTCGTAGTAACCTATCATTCCCATGAATGATATAGAAAAATCCTATAGAAAAATCCAATAGAAAAATCCTTCCAAATCTTAGAAGTGAACTTTGTATCTCTGCCAGATAAAATTTTCTTGGGAACACCATGCAACCGTGTTATCTCCTTGATGAAGATTTGAGCTATGTCACTAGATTAATTAGAATACTTTGCTACAATGAAGTGAGCTACCTTTGTCAATCTGTCAACGAAAACCATAATGTAGTTATGTTGTCTCTATGTCCTCTGAAAAATTATAATGAAGTCCATGGAAATGAACTCCCATTTCCATTATGGAATTTGAATTGGCTAAATCAAACCAATTGGGTGCTTACATTCATCCTTTACCTGTTGACAACGAAGGCACCTAGCAACAAAATCAACCACCTGTTTCTTTACATTCGGGTAATAGTATAACTTATTCATTGGTTTCAACATATTTTGATATGCAAGGTGATGAAAATATGGTTCGACATGAAACTCTCTCAAGATAAGCTTCTCGACTCATTTTCATCCAACACATAGATCCTATACATGAATTTGACCATGCCATATTTTGTGAGATGATAATACATATCTTCATCACCTATTCCCTAATGTTTTATCATTTGCTTAATATTTTAGTTCATGTCAACATGCTTCCCTGCATGAAAGATCTTCTCCTCCAAGTCTATCACATCTAAACTTATAGTTGATCTATGATTCACATGTATTCTCCTGCTAAGATAATCTGCAACAATGTTCTCCTTTCCCTTGATATAACTGATCTGAAAGTCAAATTGTTGAGGTAGCCAACCATCTAGATTTAATGGCATTCAAATTAGGTTCTTCAAACAAGAATCTCAACCCGATGTGATAACTCATTCGAAAAAATCTCGTGACAAGAAGATAGTTCCTCCATGTCCTCAAGGAAAGAATGATAACTTCCAACCCGAAATCATGAGTCGCATATTTCAACTCATGCTCATTCGGTTTCCTTGACACATATCATACCACATGTAATTCCTACAATAATAATCCACCAAGTCATTCCTTGCAATTAATTTTTTCACACCACAAACTCTAGATCTAGATCTGTAATCTTCAAGACTAGAGAATTTGTAAGGAAATAGTTCAACTGATCAAAGTTGGTTGCACACTCCTATATTCATTAAAGCTTCTTTCCTTTTCTCTGTAAATATTCAATAGGATAACAAATCCATGAGAAGTTGTTTATGAACCACCCATAGTAACCTATCAATCCCATGAATGATCTCATCTCATCCACATTCCTAGGAGTATGTCACTCCATGAGATCTCTAATATTTTTTGGGTCCACTTTTGTGCGTTCCTTGGAACAACATGTCCCAAGTAATGAATTTAATTTTGAAATAAATTACGCTTGTTGAGCTTGGAATACAAATGATGCTTTCTAAAAAACCTTGACACTACTACCAGGTGTTCTGCATGTTATTCCTAATTCTTAGATTATATCAATATATCATTAATGAACACTATAATAAACTTTTCCAGGTAAGGACGAAACGTACTATTAATCAAACACATGAAGGTATCTAGAGAATTAGTCAAAATAAAAGGAACCACAACATACTCATAATTCCCATACCTAGTACAAAATGTATTGGTTCATTGGTTTAGCAGTGTAATTTTTGTTCCAAGGGGGGAGTCATGGTTAGTTTGTTTCATGGTGCTACCACGTTTTCTGGAGGAATTTGATGGAGGATATCAAGGCACCACACTAAAATATGCGAGCATGGATGGAAGCTTTTCTACACCATCCCTTTTCTAGAACATGTCATGATTTTGAGAAATACGTGGGGTGGAATATTCCCTGAGATTTAGAGCTTAACAAAATATATTCTTCCTTTATTTTAGAGTATAAAATAACTTTCTTTTGCGTAAATTTCAAGTAATTTTGCAGAGGTTTGGAGGGGGGAAATATATTATCAAGATCAAACCCAAAAATGGAACACTCACATGCATCATCATTTGGAGGAGTTTGTTGGATGATACTGAGACCTGATGTTAAACCCTATTCATAAATAAATTGCTCGATCTAAGCGAGAAGAATCCACACATAGATACCCCGTATTAGACAATGAGGTCTTGGTATAATGGGCTCAGTGGATCCTTGATATAGGGCACACCAGTAGCTATTTTAACTAGTACTCCCAAACGATTTCCCTTTACTAGCAGATGAGTTTTTTTATTAGGGCACACAGTACTAGATTGATAAGAGCATAGGGACGATGCCCTTCATTCTTTGGAGCACCTTCACTGCTATCTAAGAGATTTGGACTGTATATTAGGCAAACTAGAGGAGTAGCTTGGTATTCCCCTTGTGGCTCATGAAGGCTCAAAGGAGATTTTTTAGATTGTAGTCTGAGATTCAGAGCTCTCAATGTAGCTATCTCATGTTTTTTTATGTGTTTCCTATGATATTAGTGAATTTCTATTTAGTGCATGTTAGGATAGAACTGTAGTTATATTTTGAATTTTGTAGTTTCCTTTTGTTATCATTTTCCTCCCTATGGAGAGTCTTTTTATGGTTATGATCTGGTCTCCTTGTGAGAGATTGACCCAAAAAAAAAAAAAAAGGAAGAAGATATATCTCTTGATATAATATCAAGTTTCAATAGGAAATAAAAATTTCACCTTAGAAAAACTAAAAATATAAATTATCCAATAAATTAGGCATACTGGGGCAACCTCTTCAGCAGACCATTGCGGAACATGAAGGGCAATTCTGCCGTCGCCGTAGTAGGCGGAAAGAAGAAGCTGTTTTGACACCGGCTATGCGAATTTTCATTGGCGAATATGCGGATTACACGAATTATGATTAGTCAATATATGGGATTATCCATGAATATATCAAAAAATCCAGATACGCGAATTATCATCGGTGAATATATGGGATTATCCACGAATTATCCCGAATTATCTCACTTGATATGCCAGCTATCACCGCCAGTTGAAATCCGATCTGTCATCGGATACGCGAGGTATAAGCACTTGAAATGGGTTTTGAAATGCGATATTTCCTCGAATAAGCGAGGTATAACCACTTGAATTTTTTTCTGTGAACCCATACGCTGATGGATAAGCCGATCATTACGATGATATGCAATCGTTTTCAATGGATATGCGACTGTTTACGCGAGGTATCTGCCGTTTATCCGACAATATCTCATCGATATGCGAGTAACATCCGTCGAATATGCGGCACTACAACATAAAGGGGGGTTTTAAGACAATATTTAAGACAATTTTTGGGTAAATTGTCTTAATTTGAGACAAAAGAAAACTTGTGTATTGTCTTAAATATTGTCTTTAAGCGGGTGTCTCAAATTAAATCGTCTTAAAATTAAATTGTCTTAAAATATTGTCTCTATAAAGACAATATATAACACAAGCATTTTTGGCTCTCTAGAGACAATTTCATTTTTGTCTCTCCAGAGACAATAGTTGCACTACCACACAAAAGGGGGTTTTAAGACAATTTTTGGGTAAATTGTCTTAACTTGAGACAATTTAATTTTTGTCTCTCCAAAGAGAATAGTTGGAATTAAAGACATATTGTCTTTATGGAGACAATGTCTTTAATCCTATCTATTGTCTTTCTAGAGACAATATAAAACAATGACTCCAGAAAAATATCTCACCATTGAAATAAATCAATATAAAAATATTTAATTAAAAAAAATCAACAATATCATTGAATAATTCATGTTAGGGTGCAGTGGAATCGAACCACCAACCTCCTACATGGCAGGTGCTCTTCCAATGAGCTAGCACCCTTTAAATAATTATGTGAGGAGTCATGATAGTCCTTGAAATTGTATAATAAGCATTGATTTTTAAAAAATGTTCAACACATAATTAAAGCAAAACAAAACCAAAGCATTCTCAGAAGTAAAAAACACTGACAGCGAGCCCAAACAATCTCAATACAAAACCACAAGTATAGACACATAAAGCAATGAAGCCAACCAGATTCTAATGAATTACGTCAAGAAGAACACATAAGGGAAATCCAACCTAGGTTTTCATCATTGGAGAGATCTAGACAACACTAATAACCATATAACATAATAACTCAAGGCGACTTTGAAATGAAAAAAAATTAATTCACAATTACTGATGACAGACTCATTTATCCATACATTAAGCGATAGATAAATCCAAACAAATATTCGCAGGTCTAATTGGTACAGTCCTTGAAATTGTATAATAAGCATTGATTTTTAAAAAATGTTCAACACATAATTAGAGCAAAACAAAAACAAAATGTAGGACTTAAGCTAAGTATATTTTTATTCACAAAAGCAAAGTGAGTGTGTTTGTTTTAGAACTTTGAAAGGATTCTCCTTACCTGGTGTTCACTACTTTATTTGCATTATTTCAAGAAACAACGTTGTGGATGTTCCAGTAACAAAGGCAGAGTTAGTTGGATGGGAAATTGGTGACCCAATTCCATATAGAGAGTTGAGAATGGTTTCTTTTTGTTATCAAATGGGAAGAAGCGTCGAAGGAAAAAAAAACGTTTCAGTTCCTTACTATTTTCTTTCATTTTGTAACATTGTGCCCATGATGTTATTTTGTGCAGGGATATTATAGTTGAGCATGCTGATATTGTGTTTGCAAATAGTAACGAAGCAAGGGCTTTGTGTGGTTTTAGTTCAAGCAAAAGTCCAGTGTTAGCTGCAAAACATATAAGTTATTATTCTCCCCTTATATTTGTCACAGATGGTGCACATGGCTCCTACATTGCAGTGAAAGGTGAAGTTATGTACATACCTCCTTCGCCTTGTGTTCCTGTAGATACTTGTGGAGCAGGTGATGCTTATGCTATTCCATACAACCATTGGCAAGGCCAGTACATGCCCTTCGTGGTACTTTATTGCTTCACCTTATTATTTTCAAACTTCGGTCCAAACGCCACCACTTGCATCGTCTCGGGGGAGATTTTCCCGGCAAGTCTACGTTCTACATGCCACGGCATATCGGCCGCTGCAGAGTCAAACAGAACCATTTCATGGAGAGTATACTGACCAAGAAAAATCATTAGGTGTTCACAAAACTCATTGCCAAAATTCAATAGTTCATAGGGGACAAAACATTGAGGAAACCATTCAACCATCTAAATCTATTAATGAATCAGAAATCTCAAATATTGATTTGCAGCTTGCAACTGCTGTGAGTATTACAGTAAAATCTCTTGCAGAATGTACAATCTTGCAGGCAATATTTGAATTCCATAGTTTAGAGATTTCAGAAATGAAAAATTCATTTGAAAAAATAAGGAGTTTCTTTGATGCAGGAGGAGAGAGATTCAGCTATACAACAACTTGCTATTACCCATGATCAGTTTAGAAAGTTGGTCCAGAAACAAGAGAGGATGACTGAGAATAGTGAAGAGCTAGTTGATCGTATGCGGGATGTAGAGCCTAGTGAAGTTGGAGAACAAAACATGCAATCTTTTGTGGTGTTGGACATCCTGGTTACTGACTGTAGCAAGATCATGAAACAATTGCAGAAAGCATTAGATGAAAGGTCGCAGTTTGAACCCACTATAAGAGAACTTGAGTCTGTTTTGTTTTCAAAGGACCAATATATTCAAGATATGAATGTTAAGTCTGTTGAGCTATCTCAGAAATGTGCACAACTTGAATAAATTAGTGGTAAGTGCACAATACTTAATGAAAAATGTGCTGAAATGGATTTTCAAGCAGCTCAAAATGAAAATGAAAGAGATTCCTTACATTTGGAGGTAGATGCCCTTAGGAAATCTCTTTCAGAAAAAAAAACATTAATGAAAGCCTCTTCAGAATTCCATTCTGTCTTGAAACACCAGTTTGACACTACCATAGAGAAGTTAATAGCTGCCATTGAGGAAGTCATTCAAGATGAGACTTTGGCAACTATTCCTTGCTTGGAGAGAATTTCTTATCTGGAGACAAGCCTCCTTTTTCTTATTGAGAAGTACAAGGTAGATTTTTCACAAGTGAACCTGGTTCATAAATGCTTACTTGAGCTTGCTTCTAATTATGGAAACTTGCTGGAAAAAGAACCTACACTTTTTTTGGATGTGTTCCTCAGAGAAGTCTTCAGTTACAAATAAAAGGAATTAGACCAGTTAAATGAAGAAGTAAAAGCAATGAATTTAATTAAAACTCAGCATGAAGAAGAAATTAGGGAACTAGAGGACCGTTTATATAAATTTGATGAAAATATTAAAGAAATGAGCATGGATAAAAGCAAAATGAGAACTGATCTTGAGCAGACAGAAATAAAATTGTCATCAGTCAGAGAAAAGCTTAGTCTGGCCATCGCTAAAGGAAAAGGATTGGTTGAGGAACGCAATACACTTAGAAAATCATTAGTGGACAAGTCTAATGAGCTAGAAAAGTGTTTGCAGGAATTGCAGAAGAAAAATGATACATTTCTTGAAACTGAAATGAAAGCTTCTAAGCGTGTTAAAGTACTAGAATTAGAGCTAGAAGATATTCAGAATTCTGCAAGTGCTTTTTGAGAATCCGTTTCTAACAAGGATTCAATTCTTCAGAAAATAGAAAATGTCTTTGGGGAGATGAATTTGCCAGAGGAAATCCACTCCAAAGAAATAATTGATAAAGTTGAGTGGTTTGCAAAAATCATCTCTTGGAGTAAATAACAATATGTTTGAAACAATTGTGGATGATGACAAAACTCAGAAGAGTCATCTTCAAGATCTAAAAGAAGAGTACGAGGAACTACAAAATAAATACCGTAGTGTAGTTGAGCAGTCAGATATACTGGAGAAGTATTTGTTGGAAAGGAACCATATTATTCAAAGATGAGAACAAATCCTTGAGAATGTTGATATGCCAACATCTATGCGTTCAGCTGATCCAGAATTTCAGATTGAATGGCTCAGGAGATCACCAACTCAGGTCCAACAGGATGCAGCTCATTTTAAGCATGCAATTGAGAATGCTCAAAGAATTGTTGACTTATCTACCTTTGAACTGGAGGACTCGAAAAAGAGAGTAGAAAGCCTAGAGGAAAGTCTCTTGAAATTAAACCATGAAAAACAGGAATATGTGAAAAGCCTCGAGGAGCTTAATTCTAAATTTGAATCTCTAAACGAGCAACCATTTCAAGAAGCATCCCGGAAAGAGAGTTTATGTGATGATATTGTTGATTAACCTATGAGTGAGTCTGTTGTGGAATCAAGCATTGCTGATAGGAGTTTAATTACAGAAGAATGTATGCAAAGACTATTGGATATGGTTATTGAAACATTGAAAGATCAAGATATTCAAGAGTTATCTTTATTCTACAATAATGGGGAGTATCTTGAAGGATGTATCAGGAAACTCATAGCAAAGCTAAATGATTTATCTGAAGCAGCTGAAAATCTCAAGGAAAGTGGTGATGCAAAGATGATGGAGCTTCAGGGTCTATAGGCTGAAATGACTGAAAAAAATATAGAACAAGAGGAAATGACTAAAAAGCAAGAAGAAGTATGTTTAGCAGTGGCATCACATAGAGCAGAGATAGAAAGTCATATACAAAAAAATAGAATAATGGCTAGGAGCTAGAGACAGTGAAAAAACAAAAGGATGCTTTACAGGTACATTTTGAGGAGGAAGAAGAGAGATCATCAGTGATAAGGGAGAAACTGACTATGGCAGTGAAAAAAGGAAAAGGGTTAGCTCAACAACGAGAAAATTTGAAACAATATTTGGATGAAAAAGTAGTAGAACTTGAGCAGCTAAAAACAGAGTTACAATTACTTGACTCTATGATTAATGAACATGGGCAGAGAATCAGCAAGTTGTCAAGTGAGCTGGAGCGCTTTGAAAGTCCAGAGACACATTTTTTTTTCCTTAAAAAATCATTTTGCCGAGCTAGAGAAAAAGTTACTTGATAGCAACAGTACAACACAGAGTATAATGAAGACATTAAACGCTATTGAGTTTACAGGTGTAGTTTTATACATATATATACCTAACCAAACTTGAAAACGAATTAAAAATCACCACTGTCAAAGCTATTTTTGGAACACTATCAATCCTCTCATTATCCTATATTTTTGCGAACCTATTGCTATGAAAATGTTTTACTTGGACTTCACTAATATTAAAATATGCACACATACATAACCCGAACACACATGCGTATAGTTCAACTTAAAAGGTAAAAGGGAACAATAGGGCATACGAAGACTACTTATCACAGAGGAAATACATATACATCATATCCAGGTCTGGCAGGATATTTCCACATACACATCATATCTAGCTCTAGCAGGATATTTCTACAGACACATCTTTAATTCCACACATACCCAGTATATATCAATTAACCCAATGGTCTGAAATTTCAGAAGTCATGCAAGTTACTTTTGGTTGACCAATCAGTAGACTCGTTTAAGTTTTACTTATACAACTATACAACTACTGAATTCGGAGGTCTGAATCCTCCTTCCTGGGAGAAAAATGATATTGCATTCACAAAGACAGTTTGACTTCCAAAAGCGGCATGCTTCGATACAAATAATGTTTAGACACCTTTCTAATAATTTGAAATATGAATTTCAAATGTAACATTCTTGTGATCAAGAGATCACGCAAGAGCAAGGGTAAACAAATCCCAGAAGTGAATGTTGGAAGCAAAGATTGACTTCCAAAAGTGTCATGCTTCGATATGTATGAATTTTAAACACCCTTCTAATTATATGAATTTCAAATGTGACATTCTTGTCATCAAGAGATCATGCTAGCAGATAAATCCCAAAAGTGAATGCTGAAAGCGACGAAAATGCCAAATTATTTACCTACAGGTAAAAAAGCAGCTTCTGGGGGGACTTGGTTCTCTATCCTTAATATATGGAGCATTGGTTCTCTAATGAAACCCAAAGATTCATAGGCTGCCCACCAGGGTTCCAATATCCTGCCCCGGTCACAAACATACAACATGATTTTCAAACGAAAGGAATGGAGATGGGTGCCAAACCTAGGCAAATTTGACTTGCTCACTTCAGTGCTTACCCCACCCTCAAAGGAAAGGGATGAGACTGGGGGCAAGACCTAGTCAAATTTGGTTTTCTCACCTCGCTTTATATCCTCCGGGCATGTTCTTCAAAACAATAACAATAAGAAGAGGCAAACACCTTATTTAACAGAGGCAAAATCTTCATTGAATATAAGAAGAGATAGAGACACTTTTATTAGTGAATAGGCAAAATATTCATTGTCTATTGTTGCAATTACAACTACTCAAATGGTTTGGAACATGTGTCCTCCTAAAAGATCACAGTTTCAAATCCAGAGAATTCAGAATGTGTTCAGTACTTACACCTCTCTAGACATTAGTAGGGTTTTAGGTTATTTCTCACTACACAAAAGGTTCTCTGTTAAAGAAAGAAGGGGTCCCATACACCAGCTGTCACAAGTTCTCTGTCACAGAAAGGAGGAGTCCCATACACAAGCAGTCGCAGGTTCTCTGTAACAGAAAGAAGGGGTCTCATACACCAGCAGTCACAGGTTCTCTGTAACAGAAAGAAGGGGTCTCATACACCAGCAGTCACTGCCAATTGAATCAAATCACTACACAGAGGAGGTTCTCTCTCACTCCATAGAGGAGGTTCTTTCTCACAGAAAGAAGGGGCTCATACAACACCCATCACCACGAATTGAGTGATTGTTTGGCTCATGCTGTGACTTTAAAATCAGATTATTATTTATATTGACAGCCTCCGTAAATATAAAGAAATGCAATTTCATAAAATGGTATGGATATTCAGGTTCCACCTAGAAGCCATTGATTGATATTCTCAATCAATTGTATGGTTGAGAACTTGACTGTTAAAAATCGCACGATCACCTCTTTGTTCACCCCTCGCATATGCAGATGCAAAAAACAGAGGCACCGACAGGAACAAAAAAATAGGGAATACACAGCACCTTACACATGAAATTCCCAACAAAAAAATATTATACAAATTATCAACTTTACTGTCATTTCAGAGAACGAGTAAAGGAACAATTAGTATTACCAGAGAAGTCATGTGGCATTCTATTACCGCATACTTCCCAATTTTACATTACAATATCAAAAAATACATTTCTCGATTTTAATTTTAATCTACTTAAGACCCTGCAAAATAGATAACTCCCCCAAAAAAATAACGAAGGAACTGCCAAGAATACTTAGAAATACAGGCATTGCCCTTATATATCAAAGAAACCTTTTATGAAACCCTCCATGCATGTTAGATAAAACTAAAAAGTAAGGGCCTGCCAAAGGCTGGTTGCAAGTTCGAATAGATAAGAGAACCCAAAGCACAGCAAAAAATAGGATTTTTTGAACAAGAAGCTACAAAATTCAAAGGAGAAGCTAACATACTAGCCACGGCATATCGGCTGCTGCAGGCAAGGCCGGGGCCATAGTTAAATATTCCATTCATAATTATAGGCCCAACTAACTAAAAATGCCAACACACAATAACACTAGCATTAATACAGATTTAGACTTTAGTTAATATGGTTACAAGTTTGTATATACCCCCTTTTTCTTTCTCATTACATTTTAGATGAACATTTTAAGATATTCATAACTCAAATAAAAGTAACTGACCTCAGCATAAAGAATGCATCCAGTAACCAGAACTCTCTGTCTCCTTGGCTCTGAAGTTGGCATGGTCAGAACTGGGTTAAGTACCCTATACAAGCCAAAACATAACAAGGGTTAAGTGCCATTCCATTATACCACAGAGCCTCTTTGTTTGTGGCTACATCTATGAAGCTATATATTAGAAGGGAACCCACATACATCATAGATGATTTTGAAAAATATAAAATAACAGTGAGGCTAAATTGCTTCCAGAAGGACCATATATAGCAGATACAAAACAACATCAGCTTGATTACAACTTTGATTGGAGCAGAACAACAATGCTTTCGGCTCTATCTTGAGTTCTAAGCATAGCCATATCCTAAACTTTAATGGCATACTTTTGCACAGTTGCCAGCAGATAATTCAACCATGAAAAAGTCAAGCTGCTTATAAATATTGAACTACCATAACTTGTGAGGGTACCAGAGTTATGTTTTTGGGGGAACAGTATTTTATCAGTTAACTAATTTTCAGAAAGGGGATCAGAATTTTCTATCACTTCTACCTTTTTAGAGCCTTTGATAGCAATGAAAAAAAGTGTTGATATTAGTGGAAGAGTCACAACCAATATGCAATCATCAAATATGCTATGAAATAAATGGGAGTTGTCACTAATGAACAAAACAAAATGTGGAATCATTTCATATACCCACATGATGAAGCTAGATATCCACCATCCTATCAAAAGAAATGATGTGAAGATGATGCATACCCCTTTTCTATAGTAGTGTTATAACCAAATGTAAAAATAGATATTGACATAAAATAGTACCATAATAAATTCAAGTATATTTGCAATAATTTTCTTATAAAATGGTATTTAATATCAACATGGTTAGTATGATTGCCAAATGTTGGATTCTCACAAGTTAATGGCTCTTTGACTATTACAAAGCAATGTGATTTTTTCTTGCATTATCTTGAAGTAGCTCCATAGTCACACTATCTAAATTGCCTCTTTGTTAGCCCTAATTGACGCCACATGTTCTACTTTATTGGTTGATAAAGCCACCAATTGCTACAACTTAGATATCCAACTTATAACTCCACCAACATGAGTGAAATTATATCTTGTATTAGACTTTAGTCTATCTCTGTCTCCACCAAAATTAGATTCAAAAATACCTTTAATTTACAAATATGTAAATTTATGGTAAATAATAGCATCTAAGGTCCCCAAGTATTTGAGTACCCTCTACACTATAGTCTAATGTTCCTTAAAAGGATTAGCCATGTACCTACTTAGAACTCCCAATAAGTGGGAAATATTTATTCTAATGTTCACCATGGTGAAGATGAGGCTCCCTATTAATTAGTAAAAAGGTAAGTACAAATGTTTTTATTCTTTTCTTCTATCTTAAGGCATTATTTGGAAGCCAATTTGAAGTGTACAGGAAGTGTGGTATTGACTAGTTTTGCATTTTCATATTGAAGCATCATAGAATCCTTTTAGTATATTACTTTTTCCATAACCATATATTTCTACATGTTTTATTCATTTGTATCATTAGCCATAGAATTTGGTTTCTTGCTCCTAAGTCATTCATTTCAAATTTCCCACCCCAACTGAGCCTTAAGATCAATTATTTTCTCGATGTTGAGGATTGCAACCAATATATGATCAACACTCGATAAAATCATAATAGAACTTCCATTATTAAACCTATTATAGTATCCACAATGGTCCACTTCACGCCTACTAAAATCTTCACTTTTCATGAAGGTATCAAATTTTATTAACACATCCTTGACATCCATCTCAATTCATAGAGAACCTTCCACACAGACATCATGCTTGAGATAGCTATGCAAGAAAGTAATGTTTACAGCAATATGCTTTAGCTCTAAATCCTCTGTTGCTGCCAGTGCATGTCAAAAATCTACAATAATCAACATCACAATTGGAGAGGAAAATTCATTAAAGTTTATTCCTAACTTCTACACACAACCTTTTTCCACTAAGTAAATTTCACTAAAGTCTATTGCTAACCTTTGCACATAATATTTTTCCACCAAGCATGCTTTATAGTTTTACAATTCCATTAATATTCTCATTTACTTTGTACTTCCACTTGTTATAAATGACCTTCTTTTAGGTAGGAGAT
Source organism: Pinus albicaulis (assembly GCA_034641835.2). Lineage (NCBI taxonomy): Eukaryota > Viridiplantae > Streptophyta > Pinopsida > Pinales > Pinaceae > Pinus > Pinus albicaulis. Next base: position 103,749 of record JAXQQM020069543.1, read on the forward strand.
TCACAAGTTCCCACATTTCATTCTTGTGAACAACTTTCACTTCCTTGTTGATGAATTTCATCCATTTCTCTACATTCTCAAATTATCTCGATTAACCATCATCAATTACCAAAGCGAAAGAGAACTAGAATAAAAAGAAGGATACCACACTAGATGCATATCAGGACATTTTGATCATTAAGTTGTGGCTATTGAACTTGCTACTTCACATGCTAAGTAGATGAGTCAACACACTTATTTTCATTTCATCTTAGTTCATTTCTAGTTCAATAGGTACAATCTGAAGTTTTTGTTGTTTGTCCTTAAAAATATAACCCCAACTAACAATTACTTTATGGTGAGTAGGATCTCACTATTTATAGTCTTTTATTATATTTTCGAAAACACATTTCCTTGATTTTGGGTTAAATTTGTACCTTTTTGTTTAGTCATATGGGAAAATGCATCACAACCAAATGTATGTAAATGAGAGTAATCAACTAGCTTACTACCCCAAAAGTTTTCTCTAGAATGAATCCATCTATAATATCTGTGATTGACCTATTAATAATATAAGAAATTGTACCAATAGTTAGTAGTCTTGACTCTCTGCCCATAATCCATTATCCAACATATACGTGTTGAGCTTGCTTCTCACACATTCCACGATTGTGTGAGTCATATATATAATCCACACCACTTTGCCATGGAGCATATGGAATAGTCTCTTGGTGATTACTTCCTTCCTACATGAAAAGTTTATCAAAATTCTTAAGGAAATATTCTCTTCTATTATCTAACTTGAGACATAAATTATACTTTCTTAATATTTTCTGTACTAGTGCGTTAAACTTTTTAAATTTTCTCAAAGGGTTCTAACTTGTTTTCGAAAAATAAACCCACACTCCTATATCATTGCTTATTTGTGAATCTGGCTTTTGAAATACTTTCCATAAGTTCTAACCCGACTATTTACAAAAAACTGACCAGTGGAGTTTTAAGTGACACAAAGGTACCTGACCATCCTTGCTATAAACTGTGAGAGGATGTCCAATAGTTTCTTGCACATAGAAAAGGTTCAATGCAATCCAAAATACACCATCATAGTCCCGCATATTAATTAGTTCTTCGTATTCTGCAGTTTCTGGAGTTATGACTCCATAAACCACCCATTGACTGAGGTCTGTAGCCCTTAGTCCCCAAGCCTTGCAAGTAAAATCTATGCTGTGAGAATCATGCACTTAGCTAATATGATAAAAGGAACTAGATTTCTTTGGGTATGGCAGCATGTATTTCCTACCATTATGATTAATGGTAATGTACCCTTCCTCAATATCAATGTTAGGAGTTCTATATTCTTCCATGGTACCCAGTTTAACCAAATGGCATTCTAGGCTGAATTATTTGAAAGAAAAAAGCACATTCATGGTTACAATCACATTGTTATGCTGAGTATAGATTGTTCTTCCTCTGACTATCATAGAATAAGCAGCAAACCTTTGTTCTTCAAAGTGTACGACTGCCTCAGATTCAAAGGACTTGAAATCCTCTACAGGGAAATCAAATTCACAAACATCTCCCACAAAGATGTCAAGTTGTTTGCTAGAACCTTCTATTGGGGTAATTTCAACTTCAAGCGATCAGATTGCTGTGTAGAGAATGAAACAACAAGAATATAAAGCAGCAATGAAGTCAGCTGGAGATGCTCAATCTCAAGAACTTTTGGAGCTAGTTGTTGAGTGTTTGGTATCAAAGAGATGTGAAACATTTGAATATTATGTATCTTAGGCAAGAAGGAAGTTTGAGGACGCTTTTCCAAATCGGGTGAAGCAACGTACTTACACATTCTCTAATAACGCAAAAACAGGTGGAGGTGCACTATTCTGGTCTGCTCCAAAACGTTTTCCAAATCCCCTAGAATTTAATTCAAATGAGCCTAATATTTCAGCAGTTGTGGAGAAGGCTCGGTTACGATTTTATCATGCAGAGACTATCATACTTTTCAATTATCTCCTTGGTCTATTTCTTTCTGTCTCTGATATAGAAAAAATTCAAAGGGAGTAACCTTTGGAGCCTCCACCCAAACCCCCTCAAGAAATAGATATGAAGAGGAAAATTACTTCAATGATGATAGTGATGACGAAGAGGATACTGCATCTTCTCGTATAGGACGTGTACCCAATGAACAGGGACATGCTGTTGTTGTGAATGGAAGTGCTTGTTTTTCATCTTTCAGGGATGGGTCCATTGCTTTGGTTGATTATGATGGTATAGAGAAGGTTTTATGCTCAACTCAAAGAAAAGAGAAATATCTTGTTGTTGCTGCTGTTTGATTTCTAAGAATAATACTATATCGAAATGACGCTTATCTTAATCACCACATTCTAAATCAGAACCTTTTTGAACCAGTAATTCAGGCTTCTACTGCTAATGGAAATTTATTCTTAATTCAACAGTTCTTGAACTTATAGAATATATCTGTAAGGAAAATATTAAATTTATGGTTGAATACTTGATCAATAAATTTTATGATCAATTAGAAAAGTTAGATTGTGTGGGTACTTTCCAAGCACTAAAGCTGAAATATGAGCAGACTCTTGATGGAGTGACTACAAGAAGTGTGTCAGGAGGGAAGGGTCCAAATCATTCAGGTCAGATGAATAACATTGATGATCAGGGAAAGAGATTTTATGGAGCTCATTGATGATAAGCGACTAGAGCTTATGGAGGCAGCTGCATCAGCTAAGGGCCTCTCCTCAATATTTCTGCTTGATAGTGAGACATTCCAAAAACTTGAATCATTCAAAGATACATTGGGAAAATTTCCAACGACTTCAGTTAAAATGAAGAGACCATTTGATGTTCGTCCCTGGACAGATTCTGAGCAGAATGTTGGAAATTTATTTATGGTTTGGAGATTTATAGTTACCTTTGTAGATGTTCTTGGTCTTTGGCCATTCACTCTTGATGAGTTTGTTCAAGCCTTTCATGATTATGAACAGAGATTACTTGGAGAGATTCATATCAATCTCTTGAAAACAATTGTTAAAGACATTGAAGATGTGGCACAAGCTACTTCTAATGGGCTTGGAGCAAACCAGAATAGTAGTTCGCTTGATGGAAGGGGAATATTCCGATCTGAGTGTTGAAGAGCGTTTAAATGCTCTTTTTTGTTTAATTGGTGTTGCAAATGAAGGCAATACCATTCGTGTTGTGCTTGAGGAATAACTAGAAGCTGCAAATGCTTTGAAGCACCAAATGTGGGCAGAGGCACAAAGTGATAGAATATGGCTAAAAGAAGAACAACTTTCTAGAGCTCAAGCTCTTGGGGGAATAAAGTTTGAAGGAACTAATGTTAATCCCACATTTGAGGGTGGGCAGAGCCATTTTGTTGGAATGGATATCAAGGGAACTGAGGCATCTATTTTCTCTCAACCCAAATGTGAGGCATCAGCAGACCTGATCTCAGTACCAAACCATTTTTCAGCATTAGCAAACTCTAATGCAGCAGTCGAAAAATGTTTTCCATTGCAAGAAAACTCATTTATCCAGGACACTTCCATTGCACAACAAACTAGATACACGACTGAAAAAATCACGTGCACAGTTAAAAGCTTCTATAGGACTGAAGGCAGAAGGGTTATGTGTTTATAGGAAAATTCCGCTGAGCCAAGATAGCAGACATAGTCGCTATTGGTAATTTGTAACATGTTCTTCAGGGAATGATCCTGGATCTGGTGGAATATTTTTTTTTTTAGTCTCATGAGGATGGCATCTGGAAGGTCATTGACACAGCTGAGGCATTTGATGCTTTGTTATCATCTTTAGATATTCAGGGTGTTAGGGAGGCCCATTTACATGCTGTCTTGCAAAAACTGGAGGCATCTTATTTTGCATCTTATAAGTTGATGGCATCATTTCAGTGAATCCAACTTCCAAGAATGATGGAAGTGATAAAAGATGAGCTTCCTGCATAAAGCTTTTGAAATGATAGCTCCAATGTATTTAGATTTTCCAAGCTAAGTATGTAAGGAAGATATTGAAATTTGAAACATATTTGACATTGCTGATGATAAATCTGCAACAACTCCTATTGAAATGGATATGAAGTTATTGATTCTTAAAGACTCAAAGCTAGTGGATGCAACACTACACAGTAAATTGGCAGAAGTCTTATTTATCTTATCACTATTTGATCAGATTCAAACTGTAGTGTTGGTGGCATGATATCATGATTTATGGCTTTCCTCAATAGCTATTCATTGGGAGTCAGCAACATGGTTTTAAGTATGTGCACAAATATGACACTACGCTGCTTGATCTCACACCCATTTATAAAGGATTTTGTGTTTCATGCCAAGGCTAAGATGGTCATCATCCCTTATATCAGAAAGCAAGAACAAACCATGAAGATTAACTTGATCTATTTCAGGTCTTAGATGCATAGTATTAAAAACTGGAACTGATGGCCAGACCGGTCCACCTAATAAACCGGGTTTCAAACCAGAACCAATCAAAATGGGACTGGTTAGATCTCAATGAACCAATTTTAAAAAAAAAAAATTAAATGAAAAAAAAACTATTTTAAAGATTTAAAACCATAATTCCAAACCAATAGACACAAAATATGCAAATTTTGTTCATATATATACCATGTAAAGGTGAATATATCAAAATGGCACCAAGTGCAATACATAAAACTTTCCTATCGTCGATCAGGCCTAGAAATGGAAAATTCTATATAATATCCTGGTTTGAGTTCTCTACTGGAGTCTGAACTAACGTACAGTCTAGTCAGAAAATAAAACTGCCCAATTACTCAACCAGATACAACAATATGATTAGAACCCAGATAATCAATCGCACACTGTCAGTTTGCTCAAGCAGCAATAGGGATGTCGTTCAAATAACTTAGGGATGACTCAAACCAGAGGAGAACATGTCTAAATAGTCAATAATGGTGCTCTAATACGCCCTATAGATCAAGAACATGGAATTGGCCTCTCGGCCTCTGCCTACAGTTGAGAGAGGTTTGTGAATGTGGCAATTACCGAAAGAATTATTGGATTATAAAATCAGATGGAGCCCTACTGATTCCAGACTGGCTACCCCAAAAGTTCCACATAGGCAAGGGGAAGTTATCAAGCAAGTTTGAGTTTATTGAACACTAACCACCCTCCTCTACAATTATCAAATTGGGACCTAACTTCTGCAGCCCACAATTACTGGCTATATGTAGACAAACTTATGAAATAACTTAGGGATGACTCAAAGCAGAGGAGAACATGTCTAAATAGTCAATAATGGAGCTCTAATACGCCCTATAGATCAAGAACATGGAATTGGCCTCTCGGCCTCTGCCTACAGTTGAGAGAGGTTTGTGAATGTGGCAATTACCTAAATAATTATTGGATTATAAAATCAGATGGAGCCCTACTGATTCCAGACTGGCTACCCCAAAAGTTCCACATAGGCAAGGGGAAGTTGTCAAGCAAGTTTGAGTTTGTTGAACACTAACCACCCTCCTCCACAATTATCAAATTGGGACCTAACTTTTGCAGCCCACAATTACTGGCTATATGTAGACAAACTTATGAAACAACTGTCAATTGGGTGTATATTAGGTGGTTGAGAGGAATGATTGACATGATAAACTTTGTTGTAATGACTTCGAGCCTTGTTGAGTTTGAGTTGTTCCTCAAAGACCAAAACATGTATAAATTAGAAAACAATTCTAGAAATGTAAAGCTTCCTGTAGTAATTTTAGTTCTTTTTCTTCCATTCTGGGTTGGCAAAGCTCTGGGTTTAAACGTAGTTTCATGCCTTTTCAGCACCCATGTTCTCATAATGTCTTAGGAGCTCTGCACTGACCACTTAAGAACTTTACAACATCTATAATTTTACAGCAGCTCATATTTCAGCATCTAAGCAACATAGACCAATCTTTAAACAAAAGGGGGAACCAAGCTTGGGAGCTCTGCACTGGCCACTTTAATTTTACAACTCTCATCCCACCATCTAAGAAACATACATCAATCCTCAAACAAAAGAGAGAACAGAGCTCAAGCGCGGAGGGGGAGACTGCAGGCTACTGGTAACTATGGAAAACCCTTTCCCCTCATTATTTTTTTAAATTATGTATTTATCATCCATTCATACCATATTAGTATTCAACTTCTCATCAGATTTGAACTACCAACATATCTTGTTGGCAATTTCCACCTAACAAGGACAACCATCGCTGGAAATTGCCACCTAACAAGGGCAATCCATCGCTCGACCCTTTATGCAAGAACAACCAAGAACTCAGACTCCAATTAACAAAACCCAAAGCTAATGTGTATGGGATGAAAGAACAGTGGAGAGAGATGAATACTCTCACAGACTCAATTGGGCACAAACCATTCAATACAGAGTCTAAAAAGCGTAGAAAATTAAAATAAAGACCCGCATTGATTCAGGTACCTGCTATAGATTTTTCCTTTAGAAGAACATCAGACATTCTTAATATGGTACCCAGTTTGGTATGTTGGCTATTCTGACTTGTTTGGAAAGAAAGTGATGCCTCGTACAGTACTTGAACTTTTTAATATACGAGTATTTTTTCAGTAACAACCTAAAAAAATCCACACCACATGATCTGTCCAAAAATTGTAAACACCTAACCATTGAGGCCACATTGGCAAAAGGAGTCATCAAAAAACAGTTTTAAGGAAATGGGTACAAAAATTCCTTCTTTGATTTTGATAATTTCTGTTCCCTGGAGGGAAGAGAGTGTATATGAAAAGAGGGACGAGAGTGGGAATGAAAAGCAGATAAAGCTGCAGTCCCACAGGACGCAGAAACAGACACAAACGGAGCACTGAAACCTTGCTTCTAGTGGCAGCGAGAAAGGACTGTAAATCTGTGAAATACTCTGTACCATCACTCTCTATGAATCAATCAACATTTTTTCACTCTACAATAGATGTTATTGTTCGTGTTCTGATTTGCTGCTCCTTATTTCTATAGCATAGTATATTGAAAATTAAATAAATAAAAAAAGGACAATTTCATGTTTCTGGGCTTCTTCATAGACCTGTTTGCCGTTTGAAATTTGTGATGTAATCTCCACTTACAGTTTTATCAAAGCATCATATAATCTTGTTATTAGCTCAGATTTCTTGCTGTTAGAAACCCTATATGTAGCAAAGGTTTCCCCACTGTAGTTTTTTTTTGTCTAACAGATCAATACAATATATATCGAATATCATTTTATGCTTCGATCTATAAATGTACAAAAAAACACAAAATGGAATAAAAAAAGGTTTTGAACACATGAAACAAATCTAAATTGCAAACCTAGTGTTATGTAGCCTCTCTTCTAAATACAGAACAAAACACGCGCATTGTTGCATAATGTAGGTTAATGAGACTAAAACAACCCACATTGCAGTACAAGAGCTTAGGCTTACGCTTACCTCCATCTCGTTACACATGGGAATCTGAACCAGAACCATCGGACACTCTGCTGACGCACCTTTCTCCAAATCCGCTGCTGAACTTGGGAATTCGAATTGGGGCACCGACTTAATCTTCTTGATGTGGATCCACAGGCATCCCATCGCCAACACCAGTCTATCTGCCGACTGGATAAGAAACAACACAATGCAGATGTTGGCCAATGCCTGAAGAGGAGGGATGAGATAAGTGGCCCTGACAAATACCCATTCCGAATAAATGGAAAGCAAAACTCCCTGGAAGTCCAATGCCGGAGAAAAGTCGAAATGAGGGCGGCTAAAGTGCCAACCTTTCATAAAAGCCGCAATCTCAAACCCTAGCATCAAGATGGAAAATAAGAGAAACCCTCTAATGACTCTGTATAGTTTACTTTACCTTGGTTTTTCCTCCTCTATCACACGATTTTGATTCTTGCTCAAAGTAACTCTTCTATTTACGGCGGAGAGAAGGCTCCATAGCCCCTGCGTGAGCCAGACGACACAGCCCGCGACGCGATGGGCTTTCAGTAGCCATACCCACGTAATCTGCCTGGCATTTTTGCCCCGACCCTGCTTATCTGACTCGTGGAAATCGTCTTCAGGGCTTTGAAATCCCACCATGGACCAATTTGGATTCTCCATTTTTACTACCATGGAAGTTCTCCTGTGGATCTCCTTCTCCTTGTTCCACCATTCTTGAAGCTCAAAATTGGGATCCATACATAAGAACCAAACGACACCCCACCCCCCGGGGAGTCACATGAACAAAAAAAAAGGAAAAAGCACTGTGCCCAAACCTGGATCTTTAGGTCAGAGAATGCAAAGTCAAGATCTTGGTCATAAGTTGGAAAGACTTTTGAAAAAAATAGTAAGTGCGTTCTCCTCCTCCGATTCCTTCATCTTCTAACTGATAGAAAACAAACCCATCGGCAGCCTCGCCTATATAGAAGCTGCGACGATCTCACAATGCGGAGGCCGCCTGGAGGTTGTGAGATTCGATCCGCGAATGTCGAGATGCTATAAGCCAGGCGTGCCTGTGGACATTTTAATTGAACACAGGAAGGGTTGGAACAGAGAGCAATCCAGGAGAACGCCTCCAGCCTAAAAATAATTTTAATTTTTAAAAAACAAAATATTAGTGGACAATGTTAATTTCTAACTTACAATAATTAAAATAGTTTTAATTTTTAAACTAATAATTTAGGATTTTAAAATAAAATATTAATCGACCTTGAAAAAAATGTTTTAGAGTGATATAAAAATAAATTAAAATAATAATTTAGAATTTTAAAACAAAATATTACTCGTTCTTAAAAAAAATTGTTTTAAAGTGATATAATTGTTATGTGGAGTAGTGATATAATAGTTATGGTTGTTTAATTATTTATTGGGTTTATAAATAAAACATTACTATTTTATTTTATTCATGAAGATTATTTTAAGATTTGTGTGCATAATTTTGGTGTAAGTTTAAAATAATCCAACATAAAATGTTGTTTATGAGTGTTTTAAAAAGGATAGAGATTAAAGTACAAATTAGATTATAAAAGGATATGATGAGTTTCTTAATTAAAATACATGTAGTGATTAGATGGAAAAGAAGCAAAGAATATGCATCTTATATGAAAGTAAAATTTAAATAAGTGCACTTTAATGACAACACAATCCTTGTAGCATGATAACATATACAAAACGACCACATGAACTCAAAGAGCTATAAAATAAGCATATTAGAAACCATTTGATATGTGAATGAAGTGTGAGAAAGTAAATCATAAAGACATTGTACCATGGGCTACTCTATCAAGCTCTTACATGAAGTTCTCTCAAGTCTAAAATGGATGAGGGTAGGTGATGAGAAGCTCTTGACACCTTTGTAAGTGAATCCACCCTCTAGAATGAGGACTTGCACCTCTCCTTTATAGAACAGGGTAGGAGGAGAGATAATGTAGTCTAGGAAAGAGAAGAGGATCAAATTGTGGGTTAAAGGCTTGTGTGCTAGATCATTTTGGATGTCACAATTCCTCTCTAGTGAATTTTCTCTCTTTCAAAACCAGGTTTGTTGAAAGTACACACCTGCCCAAAACACTTCGTAGCTAATGTTTTTCCTTTAATTGACAAATATGTTGAAAGTATCTTTAGTGAGGTGCATTTCTTCTAAAATATGTGCTGTTTTAGCACATAATACTCATGATAATGCATTAAATGTATGAGCAACAAGTCAACACAACACCGTGGCACAATCAAGTCCACGATATATATTTTTTTCTTATTATGAAGTTCCAACCTACTAGAAATAGTTCAATATGGTGCCCCCTTTGTAATAACTTGTTGTTTTCCTTTAGTAACCATATATATCTATTGATTGTCGTTTGTATGGATGAAATACAAACATTTCCTAGAATTATCCTCCTTGAGCACACCCTCTCCAAGACTGTTCACTGTTTGAAAGGTTGAAACACGAAATCTGCCAATAATAATCCCTTTTGACTACATCACCTCTCATTATTTTCCTTTCTCATTGTAATAATTAACATGTGTGGATGAAAGTAGATCTAATTCGAATTTATGAAGAAAAGAAACCTTTCTTATATGGCTAGGTTGAATTGCATCATTACCCAATTAACCCAGTCATTATCATCATCCTTAACCTCAGTCCCTGCATCCTCCTTGATTGCACATACAACTCAACCCCTCTTCACTCCTTCAACCGGGATGAAAAGGATTCAATTTCAATAGGAATAATCGATGGGATGAAGAAACTCGAGCAAGTTGCAGTCCCTACATCCTCCTTGACTATTCCTGTGACTCAACCTGCTCAGCTCCCCCTCATCTCCTTCAACTAGGATAAAAATTCTTCAATTTCAATAGGAAGAACAGGCAGTATCAGGAACCTCGAGCAAGTTGTAGTCCATGCATCCTCCTTGGTTTCGTCTGCAACTCAACCCCCTTAGCTCCTTCAACCTGGATCAAAAGACTTAAATAGGAATAAATGGTGGGATCAAGAACCTCTTGCAAACTGCAATAAGAAGAAATGGTCAGATCAAACTGCGTCATTCCATCACTAAGAAGCCTCGGTTTGCAAGGCATTGATTCAAATATGGAGAGAGATATCATCACAAAGAAAGAAGAGGAAGAAACACTTACTAATGTGTTCTAATTGTTTGAGCTAGAGGAAGGTAAAGTAGTAGACATGATATAGCCTAAGAAAAGTGGATCTAATCAAAACCAACCACCCTATGAATTTTAAAATCCTAGAGGTAGTCCCAAATTTTTATTATACTTTTGACTTGAAAGCGCCTTTTCTTAGTCTCAATAAATGAAGTAAATAGTCTCAACCCCTTGGAGAAGGAAATTTGAGAAAAAACAATTAGCATGAACAAACAAAGAATCCAATGAGTTGAGCTGAGAGGGGTATCCCTTTGTAAACAAGAATCCATAGGCTTGTTAGAGTTAGTATGAATCTTTACTAGAAGGTGAGTAGTCTTCACATCACCAAACAAATCCAATAGAAAGGTACCAACCCCTACAATAAAAATTATGTCTCCAAATAAGGTGTAGTCAATACCAATAATATCATCTTATGAATATATTACAATATGATTTGAAAAGTATGTTTCCATACATGTGTGAAAGAAACAATCCATCTGGTTAGCAAAAGGAAGTCTTTATGAAGGGCTTAAGAAACCCCCTTGAAGGAGACAATAAGGGTTTGAAACCATAGAATACAAGTTTATCTATGAACCCTAGTTCTGCAACCCTTAGGATAAATGTTAATAGTCAATAGTCTAATCTCAAATGACATCCTAATCTTAGATCAATCTTTGATAACATTGTTGTTCCCTTCAATTGATTGAAAAAATCATCAATCCTCGACAACAGATACTTATTCTTAATGGTCACCTTGTTCAATTGCATGTAATGAATGCACAATCCAAGATTACCATCCTTCTTCTTCACAAATAATACTTGTGTTCCCCATGGTGATACACTTGCCCTAATGTATCCATTGTCCAACATTTCCTTCAACTAATGTGAAATAATCGATGCACGACCAACATATGTGTTATCAACTAATACACATATTCGATGCACGACTGGCATAAAGTCACAACAAATACATTCAACAACGACACCATCAAATTTCACATGGAGACACCAATAAGAGTG